>JAPPVO010002720.1:0-28679 GCA_030407325.1 Camellia japonica | reverse complement strand
AAGAGATACAATTAGTTAGAATGGTGTGAATTGACCTAATTAAATGTTAAATGACTGAGATTGTTTGATTCGAAATAAACTTACCGTACCAAACAATTGTTAATTTTTATTTTACACAATCCCACATTGGAAAAAGAAGAAAAAAAGTGAATTGTTTCATTTATATAAAGTGAACGTTATGCTTTCATTTAATATTGTAATGTTGTACATATTTCAGTTCAAAACAATTTAAATTTTAATTAATTAATTTTTGTGTAAGTTAGTTGCTCTTTTGACCTAGCCAATTAGGTTGAACCGTTTTTGATTTGATTGATTCGCTAATTTAACCACGATTTAGTACTTTTATCAAAATCTATTAGTTAGATTTTGTCACGACTCAAACCCGGCCCTATGGTTTGCACCGTAACCGGCCAGTAATCCGAGATTACCGAAGGCCTGCTTAACAGTAATACAGTAAAACAGAGTACAGGGCCTGGCGGAAGCCAATACAGTAAATAAATAATGTCCATTGAGCTGTGACAGTCTGTATGCCAAAAAGATTTTTCATGCATTCACACGTGTAGAACAGTACAGTCTATACAAAATTTACAGTCACACAGTTACAGGGACCTAATCCTTGATAACAGTACAGTAAGGTAGTAACAGTCTATACAGTAATCCAAAACAGTACGGAGACAGACGGGGAAAAACAAAACACCCCAAAGCCATAACATGGCAACACGGAACCTCGCAGTGAGGCACAAGGCTGGCTTGACAAAACTGGAGTCTAACCCACGCTCCTAGCTCCGATCTGGTGGCTGAGCACCTACATATATATATATAACAGTGAGCTAAAGCCCAGTGAATAACATAATGCGTAAAGAGGTTAAGAATGAAATGTCCTTACAGTAATGAAAACAATTCATTAAACAGTATTTCATCTTTCAGTCAGAACAGTTATTCAGTCATATGTGGTACATCCATTAGCATAGCAGTAAACAGTAGGTCTTAAGACCGAACAGTAATGATGGCCATCAATCAGTAAACAGTAGTGGTTCCACGAGGGAACCGACAGAGATCTCTGTAACAGAAGCAATAACAGTATACAATTGTTGCTAAGGATGCCACAATACATTTCAGAATACAGGACATACATTCAATCGATTAACAATAATTCTTCAGAAAACAGTTCGTTAAACAGTCAGAAAACATTCTCAGTTGAACATATCTTTACACAATTGTTACTCACAGAGTTTGGGCTACAGTATGCTAGAGCGTGTCTCCCCAGTCGCCAACCCTACACAGTTCACAGGTTGAACACACACTAAGCTACACAGTTGGGAAATATCATAACTTAATCCCTAATTTGCCTTGGTGTGTTCTACATCTATATCCTCATTAAGATGCCTTAAACTAGGCCTAAGAATGCCTAGAATGGGATGAGGATGCAAAAATACACTTAGAAAACATTTTGCAAAGTTTGCTGAAAATAGGAGCCTCGCTCGAGCGAGCCTTCCTTCGCTCGAGCGAGCTTCCAAAATCAAAGGCTTCGCTCGAGCGGTTCCTGCTGAAACAGTAAAAGTACTGGATGCTGAATTTATGCTCGAGCCACCAATTCCGCTCGAGCGTAGTTCGAACAAAGGTTGGTCGCTCGAGCGAGAATCCTTCGCTCGAGCGAAGAAGCCAAATCTGGAATTTCCAGATTTGCTCCTAAGCTCAAACCAAGCATTCTACTCAAAACTCGACCTCTTGGGCCCAAATTCTGGAAAATACATCCAAATTCAATGTATAACAAGTTTTAAAGCTCAATTTATGAATTCAAGCCCCAAAGGTGAGTCAATTAAACCATTTTTCAAACCCATTTTTCATGAACATGGAAATGCAAACATGCATGGATTCAAACCAAATTCAACCTCAAAGCTTGTCAAATGGACTCATTTCTCAAGAACATGATGAAATCATGGACTCAAGCCTAATATGAACATGCATGTACAATTTTACCATGAATTCAACTCAAACTCATCAATTCAAACATGCATGCATGAATTAAACTCTAATTCAACATGTATGAACTAATTCATGACTTAATTTACAATGAAGCATAAACCATGCAAGACTTAGCTCAATGACAACAATTGGGGATGAATGATCTACCTTAGTGTAGGATAAGAAGTGAGGAAGCTTAATTTGCAACTTATACTTCAATTCTTCAAGATCACCAATTGTAGTCAAAATCCCTCTCAATTCTCTCCCTTACTCCTAGTTCGGTGGTGAGACAAAATTGGCTGAGGAAATGTTTAATCTACATGTATAAGGCTCAACATATGTGAATAAACAAAGGCCCCATAGGTGGCAAAGTTGTAATTAAGCAAACTCTTAATTGGCTTTATTTAATCTAGTTTAATCATACCTAATCACATTTTAGATAAATATACCATTAAATCACATAAATTCTACTGTCATGAAACACTAAACAATTTTCAGTTCGGCCGCCGATAAGGCCTTCAATTTGCAGTTTAAACATAAAACACGAACAGATAATCAAATAATCGAAAAGATAAAAATGCAATACAATAGATATGCTCAGTCAATTCAGTTCCAGTTTTCAATCAGTCCGTTCAGTACTTCAGTTAGTTCAATTATCAGTCATAAGCAGTCCAGTTTAGCAGTAATCAGTAGTAATTCAGTAATTTTCGGTAAACAGTATGGGGTTGTTACAGTCTCCCCTCCTTATAAGGAGTTTAGTCCTCTAAACTCGAGTTACCTTCATTCTGGAAGAAAACAGGATCCAGCGGGAACAAATCAGGATATCGCTTAGCCATGTCATCTTCCCTTTCCCAAGTGGCATACACACCACCATGGTTCTGCCAGTCAACTTTCACCAACGGGATCTCTTTGTTTCTCAGTTTCTTGATCCGTCTGTTTACAATCTATATAGGCCGCTCCTCGTAAGTGTAGTCATCACTCAACACTATCCGAGTAGGCTCAATCACATGGAAGGGATCCCGGAGATAATCTCTCAACATCGAAATGTGGAAAACATTATGCATATGCTCTATTTTAGGAGGGAGCGCAACTTGATACGCCACCGGATTAATTTTCTCAATAACCTCGTATGGTTTGACGTACCTCGGCGCTAATTTGCCTTTGACTCCAAAACGAGTCTGGCCTTTCATTGGTGTCACTTTCACAAAAACGTGATCACCCACTTCATATTCTCTGTCCCGTCTTCTGACATCCGCATAACTTTTCTGTCTACTCTGTGCAGTTTTCAGTCTTTGCTGTATCAGTTTTATCTTTTCAGTCGTTCATATACAATCTCGGGCCCAAGCAAAGGCCCATCTCCAACTTCTGCCCAGCAAATTGGAGATCTACACTTTCTGCCATACAATGCCTCGAAAGGCGCCATACCAATACTGGAATGGTAGCTGTTGTTGTAGGCGAATTCAGCCAATGGCAAATGACTTTCCCAGTTTCCCTGAAAATCAAGGACACACATTCTCAATAGATCCTCCAGAGTCTGGATGGTCCTTTCTGACTGTCCATCTGTCTGAGGATGATAGGCACTACTCAGCCTCAATTCAGTACCCAATGCAGTCTGTAGGCTTTGCCAAAACCTCGATGTAAACTTTGAATCCCTGTCAGAAACAATAGACACAGGCACTCCATGCAGTCTCACAATTTCATCAATATAATAAAGCCAATTTGTCCGCATTATAGATTGTCTTGACAGGTAAGAAGTGAGCAGATTTGGTCAGTCTATCAACAATAACCCAAATTGAATCCATACCTTTTCTGGAGCGAGGTAACCCAACGATAAAATCCATCGTGATATGCTCCCATTTCCACTCTGGTATGGGTAAGGGTTGCAATAATCCGGCAGGTCGTTGATGTTCAGCTTTGACTTGTTGGCAATGAAGACATTTGGACACAAAGTCGGCAATTTCTTTCTTCATTCCCGGCCACCAGAAATTCTGTTTCAGATCTTGGTACATTTTCGTATTCCCCGGGTGGATAGACAATTTTGAATTGTGGCCCTCTTGCAGAACTCTTCTTTTCAGTTCAGTGTCATTCGGCACACACAGTCTTTCTTGAAATTTCAGTACATTGTTCTCAAATTTGAAACCCGGTCTCGGCTTAGACTCTCTTTCTTCGATGATCTTTTTCAAGAAGTCATCCAGTTGCTGTTTCTCTTTAATTCTTCAATCAAGCTGGTTGAGCAGAAATAGCAGCTAGTGTTCCACCTTGTTCTCTCAAAACAACTTCAATTTCAGATTTTTCAAGGTCAAAGCAATCTTTCTGTCCGGTGAGCAAACAAGCTAAGTTGGCAATTGACTTTCGGCTCAATGCATCGGCAACAGTGTTGGCTTTTCCCGGATGGTACAGAATCTGTAGGTCATAGTCTTTGATCAGTTCTAGCCATCTGCGCTGTCTCATATTCAGTTCTTTCTGTGTGAAGAAATATTTCAAACTCTTGTGGTCGGTGTATACTTCACATGTCGCCCCATACAGGTAGTGACGCCAAATTTTCAGTGCAAACACCTGCAGCCAGTTCCAATCATGGGTCGGGTAGTTCTTTTCATGTGGTCTCAGTGTCGGGAAGCATAAGCAATAACTCTCCCATTCTGCATTAAAACACACCCCAAACCCTTATGAGAAGCATCACTAAATACAGTATAACCATCCGTACCTGAAGGTAAGTAAGAACCGGTGCAGTCACAAGTCGAGTTTTCAACTCTTGAAATGCTGATTCCCTTGGTCAGTCCAGTCAAATGATGTCCCCTTCTGAGTTAACTGAGTCAATGGTAGGCAATTTTGGAGAAATCTTTGACAAATCTTCTGTAATATCCAGCCAATCCCAAAAAGCTTCGGACTTCAGTCACATTTGTTGGTCTAGGCCAGTTCACTACAGCTTCAATTTTCTGCGGATCAACAGAAATTCCATCTTTGCTAACAACATGCCCCAAAAACATAACATGATCAAGCCAAAACTCACATTTAGACAGTTTAGCATACAGTTTCTGTTCTCTTAAGGTTGTAGGGCAAGTCTCAGATGGTGTTCATGTCTTCTACACTTTTTGAATAAATCAGTATGTCATCAATAAATACCACAATGAAATCATCAAGGTATGGTTTAAAAATTCTGTTCATAAGGTCCATAAAAGCAGCAGGGGCATTCGTGACTCCGAATGGCATAACTAAAAATTCATAATGGCCATACCTCGTTCTAAAAGCAGTTTTATCAATGTCTTCCGGTTTAACCTTCAGTTGATGATACCCCGATCTGAGATCAATCTTGGAAAACACTTGTGCACCCTGTAACTGATCAAATAAATCATCAATACGTGGCAATGGGTATTTATTTTTCACAGTTACCTTGTTCAATTCACGGTAATCAATGCACAGTCTCAGTGAGCCATCTTTCTTCTTTACAAACAAAACAGGTGCACCCCACGGTGAAGTACTGGGCCTGATAAACTTCTTGTCTAACAGTTCTTGCAATTGCACTTTCAATTCCTTCAGTTCAGTTGGGCCATTCTGTAGGAGCTTTAGATATTGGCTGTGTACCCGGAATCACATCAACGGTAAATTCAATCTCCCTGTCAATCAAATCCCCTGGCAGATCATCTGGAAATACATCTGGGAATTCTCTGACTATAGGAATACAATTCACATCAGTTTTAACACTATCATCAGTACAGTCAACAGAACACAGATATCCTTTACACCCCTTTCTAATCAATTTAACAGCTTTCACAGAAGAAATCAAGTACGGAGGAGGTACTACTCCAACCCCATTAAACACAAATTCAGGTAAACCAGGTGGACGGAAAAAAACTTGCTTTGTCACACAGTCAATGGCATGATATTTTTGTAACCAGTCCATCCCCAATATTACATCAAAATGATCAATGTTCAATGGCAGTAAATCAATAAACAGATGCATATCCCCAACAATAATCTCACAAGCAGGATACATATATGCACATGTCATGGATCCCCTACGGTGATGATACAGCTAACAGATAATTCATGGGTTCTAAGGGTCTATTCAATTTCCGTGAAAAAGCATGCGACACATAAGAATGTGTAGACCCCGAATCAATCAATACATATGCATTTTGAGTACAAATAGAGAGGATACCTGACACAACGGTTCAGTATTTTGCACGTCTCCCGGTACTAGGGCAAACACTCGGCCCTGCCTCATAGGCTCTTTCCCGGTAGCTTTGGGGTTAGGCTTTGGTGCTACAGTTGATGCTGCGGCGCTGCCTGCAGCTTTACTATTGCCGGAGCAGTGGAAGGGCAATCTTTCACCATGTGGCCCACTTTGCCACACCTGAACAAGCACCAGAAATTTTATAACAAACTCCCTTATGGTTGTTACCACATTCGGACAGGGCGGAAGAACTCCCTTGGCTGGTAGTCGTTGACCCCGTATTTGTTTTTGTTCAGTGATTATGCTTGCCTTTCTTGAATTTGAAACCCTGCCTTTTACCATGCCATTCAGTTGTTGGTGTTTCAGATTGTTTCACTGCTTGATGTTCGACTCGGCCATCAATGCTCGGTCAAGAACACCTACATAGTCGGTAGTTTAAAACACTTATTCGTCAGTATTGCAACATTCAGGCCGCCTTCAAACCTTCGGCCTTCTTGTATTCAGTGTCCACCATATGTGGTGCATATTGGCAAGCCGGTGAACTTGTTTCATATTCAGCAACGACATGTGCCCTGCTCAGTTGTTCAAATTCAGTCACTTCCTATCCCTGATACGGGGAAGTACTTTTCAAAGAAGGACTCCTTAAACTGAGCCCAAGTCATAACAGTATTGTATCACGGACAGCATCCACCACCTTCTGCCTCTTCTTGCAAGGTGAAGGTAGCTAACAGTACTTTATTGCTTCCGAGCACGGAAACACTTCAAATATTTTCAGTCTCAAGACCCAAGCTTCAGCTTTCAACGGTTCAAGGCCTCCCTGAAAGGATGGCGGTTTCATTTGCTGAACTTTGGGTGAGAGCAATTATCCCCATCATTCACATTTGCATTGGTTCCGGCTGTACCGGAGGAGGAGGAGGTGGGGGCTGTTGGTTCTGTTGTTGCTCAAGTCTAGCAGTTATCAGTTCCATCATTCTTTCCATTCTGCCATTCTGCCTCAGTAGATGAGGATTCAGGTTCATTTGCATTGTCCATTTCACTATAAGCAGTTATAACAGTTGTAGCAATTATAACATAAACAGTTGCATATTTAGACAGTTATCACATTAACATGTATTCAGTCATAACATAGCCACACACTTTTCAAGTTCATGAAATGCCCTAATCACTTTTCTAGGACACCCTATAGCTCATTTGGACACGTGTGTGGGGTATAACTCGTGGTTAAGTATCGCTCTGATACCACTCTGTCACGACCCAAACCCGGCCCTATGGGTTTAGCACCGTAACCGGCCAGTAATCCGAGATTACCGAAGGCCTGCTTAACAGTAGTACAGTAAAACAGAGTTCAGGGCCTGGCGGAAGCCAATACAGTAAATAAATAATGTCCATTGAGCTGTGACAGTCTGTATGCCAAAAAGATTTTTCATGCATTCACACGTTAGAACAGTACAGTCTATACAAAATTTACAGTCACACAGTACAGGGACCTAATCCCTTGATAACAGTACAGTTAGTAGGACAGTCTATACAGTAATCCAAAACAGTACGGAGACAGACGGGGGAAAAACAAAACACCCCAAAGCCATAACATGGCAACTCGGAACCTCGCAGTGAGGCACAAAGGCTGGCTTGACAAAACTGGAGTCTAACCCACGCTCCTAGCTCCGATCTGGTGGCTGAGCACCTACATATATATATAAACAGTGAGCTAAAGCCCAGTGAATAACATAATGCGTAAAGAGGTTAAGAATGAAATGTCCTTACAGTAATGAAAACAGTTCATTAAACAGTATTTCAGTCTTTCAGTCAGAACAGTTATTCAGTCATATGTGGTACATCCATTAGCATAGCAGTAAACAGTAGGTCTTAAAGACCGAACAGTAATGATGGCCATCAATCAGTAAACAGTAGTGGTTCCACGAGGGAACCGACAGAGATCTCTGTAACAGTAAGCAATAAGTATACAATAGTGCTAAGGATGCCACAACATTTCAGAATAAGGACATACATTCAATCAATTAACAATAATTACTTCAGAAAACAGTTCGTTAAACAGTCAGAAAACATTCTCAGTTGAACATATCTTTACACAATTGTTACTCACAGAGTTTGGGCTACAGTATGCTAGAGCGTGTCTCCCCAGTCGCCAACCCTACACAGTTCACAGGTTGAACACACACTAAGCTACACAGTTGGGAAATATCATAACTTAATCCCTAATTTGCCTTGGTGTGTTCTACATCTATATCCTCATTAAGATGCCTTAAACTAGGCCTAAGAATGCCTAGAATGGGATGAGGATGCAAAAATACACTTAGAAAATTTTGCAAAGTTTGCTGAAAATAGGAGCCTCGCTCGAGCGAGCCTTCCTTCGCTCGAGCGAGCTTCCAAAATCAAAGGCTTCGCTCGAGCGAGAAATCCTTCGCTCGAGCGGTCTGTGAAACAGTAAAAGTACTGGATGCTGATTTTACGCGCTCGATGCCACCATCTCGCTCGAGCGGAGTGACAAAGGTGCTCGCTCGAGCGAGGAAGCCAAATCTGGAATTTCCAGATTTGTCTCCCAAGCTCAAACCAAGCATTCTACACTCAAACTCGACCTCTTGGGCCCAAATTCTGGAAAACATCTAAATTCAATGTATAACAAGTTTCAAAGCTCAATTTATGAATTCAAGCCCCAAAGGTGAGTCAATTAAAACCATTTTTCAAACCCATTTTTCATGAACATGGAGATGCAACATGCATGGATTCAAACCAAATTCAACCTTCAAAGCTTGTCCAAATGGACTCATTTCTTCAAGAACATGATGAAATCATGGACTCAAGCCTAAATATGAACATGCATGTACAATTTTACCATGAATTCAACTCAAACTCATCAATTCAAACATGCATGCATGAATTAAACTCTAATTCAACATGTATGAACTAATTCATGACTTAATTTTACAATGAAGCATAAACCATGCAAGACTTAGCTCAATGACAACAATATGGGGATGAATGATCTACCTTAGGTGTAGGATAAGAAGTGAGGAAGCTTAATTTGTCAACTTATACTTCAATCTCTTCAAGATCACCAAGTTGTAGTCAAAATCCCTCTCAATTCTCTCCCTTACTCTCTAGTTCAGTGGTGAGACAACAATTTGGCTGAGGAAATGTTTAATCTACATGTATAAGGCTCAACATATGTGAATAAACAAAGGCCCCATTAGGTGGCAAAGTTGTAATTAAGGCAAACTCTTAATTAGCTTTATTTAATCTAGTTTAATCATACCTAAGTACATTTTAAATAAATATACAATAAAATCAAATAAATTCTACTGTTCATGAAACACTAAACAATTTTCAGTTCGGCCGCCGATAAGGCCTTCAATTTGCAGTTTAAACATAAAAACACGAACAAATAATCAAATAATCGAAAAGATAAAAATGCAACACAATAGTTATGCTCAGTCATTTCAGTTCCAGTTTTCAATCAGTCCGTCCAGTACTTCAGTTAGTTTAATTATCTGTCATAAGCAGTCCAGTTTAGCAGTAATCAGTAGGTAATTCAGTAATTTTTCGGTAAACAGTACGGGGTTGTTACAGATTTGTTTGATTTGAAATAAATTTCTCACCTAAATAATTATTAACGCTTAATTTATACAATCTCACATAAAAAAAAAAAGAATGATTGAGTATGATTGTGTGAGTTGTTTCACTTATATAAAGTGAACGTTATGCTCCAATTTAATATTGTATGTTGTTTATACTTCAGTTCAATACAATTTAAATTTTAAAAGTTTCAATTAATTAATTTCTATGTGAGTTGGTTAGTCTTCTAACCAGATCGGGTAGGCTTAATCGGTTTCAATTTGACTAATTCACTGGTTTAATTGTGATTTTTAACTATTTTTCTCAAAATCTTTGCAAATGACCCATGCCTAAAGGCACTCCCAATGAGATAAATTTTTTAACTATTCATAAGAAAGTAAAATGCTATCTAGCCACACCAATGCTAACAAAAAGAAAATAATAATAATAAAATAAAATCAATACAAAATTCAAACATGCACCTAAATTTGACTGATGGTGTGTCCCTAATCGGATTTCAAAAATCAATTGAAAATTTCACTTTACATTATGTTTGTGTATTCTATAGATAACAATAACATTAATACTAATGATGGCTGGGTAGAAAATTCAAGAGCTTTGAAAGGAAAATCTGGAATGCTATCCCCTTAGTTGTTCTTTAGTCTCTTTGAAAATATAGGAATGAATGTGTCTTCACTGAGGCCCAACCCAATTTCTTTGATCTGTGTGAGCTCATCAAAATCAAAACAACTCTTTGGCTCAAAGCTTCTATAAAGGATTTCCCCTTCTCAGTTGATGATTTTGTGTTCAAGTGGAGTCAAATCAGAGGTTGTTCTTAACTCTGCTATACGGCTACTATTTTCTTTCTTTCCTTCATTCTCCTCTTCTATCTATCTTCTTTTCTTCTTTTTTTTTTTGGTTGGTTCCTTACCAACCTAGGGATGTGCTTGAGGCACTCTCTCTGGTGCCAATTGTATTGGTATTAGATTGAGAGCTTTGTTGCTCTCTGCTCCCCTCTTTATTCATTGTTTCTTTGTCTTCATTGTTATAATCAATAAAGTTTTCTTTACTGAAAAAAAAAATTACTAATGGTGGCTAAAAGTTACAGGTACACACTGCATGTGTTTGGATAACATCAATAGAAAAAAATGACAGTTTTACAATTCGTGATTACAAACAATGAAAAATAATAATTGCATTTAATAGATAGAAATTGTTTCCAAATAAAGAAAGATTAGTTACAAATAGAGTAAATAGATATGGATAGATATTAAATTTTCTCAATTTATAAGTATCTGTATAATAAAACAGGATGGTTTTAAAAAATGTGTAGAAGAAAATTAGGGCATTTGATTCAATTGTTTGGTTAGAACGATGTTGATTGACTTAATTAAAGATTGAACAGCTGAGATTACTTGATTCGAAATAAACTTCCCACCTAAACAATTGTTAACTTTTATTTTACACAATCTCATATCGTGAAAAGAAGGAAAAAAATGAGTTGTTTCACTTTTATATAAAGTGAACTTTATGTTTCTATTTAATATTATAGTGTTGTGCATGGTTCAGTTTAAGATAATTTAAATTTAATTAAAATTAAATAATTTTTGTGTAAGTTCGTTAGTCTTTTGACCTAACCGATTAGACTGAACTGTTTTTGATTTGATTGATTTCTTGGTTTAACTTTGAAATAAACTTTTGACCTAAACAATTATAAGCTTTCCTGTTGGAACTATGAGTTATTTCACTTATACAATATGAACTTTATACTCCCATTTAATATTGTAATGTTATTCATACATCAATTCAATACAATTTAAATTTTAAAAGTTTCAATTAATTAATTTAATTCAGAAGTTAAAAACTAAATTTGGACCAAAAGACCTAAATTTTATAAAACCGCTATATTTGATAAAAGTTTATTTAGTAAACTAAATTGAGGTCGAAAAATTGAAATTTGAGTTGGAAGTACCTTTAAGCACACGTCATTTGATAGTTTATATATATAATCACCAAAGTCATCCCAACTATTACATGCCTTTTGCATTTTCCATAAGGTAGAATCTTAAGTCGATAAATCACCAAACCAACACTATAGGAAATTAACCCAGGGGTGGGTGGCATTATGGTTAAGGTTTGGGGTTTAAGCCCCAAGGTCACAGGTTCAATTCCCTCCCCCCTGGGCCAATCTCCTGGGCGAAGCACAGTTAGTTAAAAGGTTGGACCTCAAATTGTCTAATCAGCATTTGGTGTGGGTTCAATACTCCCCCACTGTGCAAGTCCTGACTTAAGCAGAGCTTATCTTGGGAGGTCGAGGCAAGTTCCCAGGTTAGAGTCTCCTTGCTTGGAATGGTTAACAGGACACCCTGGTGATCTCTGTAAGGGGCGCTGCCTTGGACCTGCGGGAGGGTAGGGAAGATTTTCCTGTAACCAAAAACAAAAAAAAAAAACTATAGGAAATTTGAGTTTTAGCGGCGTTTTTAAAAGGCCGCTAAAAGCCTAAAAAACGTTGTAAAAACTTATATCAACTTTTAATATTTTCATCGCTGATACGGCTACCACAATAGCTTTACAATGTTTGAAAACGTCACTAAAAATATTTCATGGCATTTTTTAAAACGCCACAAAATCTTTGACATCTGTTTTACCGTCTGTTTTACCTTTCGTCACAAACTAACATATGACATCATAATGACGTCATTTAATAGTGTTTTTTCAAAAATGCCACACCAAAAAATTTAACTAATTCCTCCCAAAAAAAAGAAAAAAAAGGAAAAAAAGAAGAAGAGAGAATTTCAAAGCCACCTGTTACCACAAAACAATAGAACGTCTCGAACTTACAAGTCAAATACCAACTTTTGTGCCTTTTATCACTTGCTGTTATCATGAGCAACAACAGTTATAGACCATATAAATGTATCATATCTCAAAGCCACCTTACTCAAAAAAATAAAATAAAATAAAATAAAAATATCTCAAAGCCACAATCCAAAAATAATTATACTAGTAGTATCTATTGCCATATTCGACAAACGACTCACAACATTACATTGCCAATTACATAATTAAAACAATGTCATATTTATTTTTCTCACCAAAAAGGCAAATATAAACTATAGTATATGAGCTCAAGCACACATAACATGAAATGAAGTCTAAAACAGGTATTCTGGTACTATAGAACTAATATGAAATCCCTAAATACTTGGGGAAATATCAAAAGTAACATTGTTCGGACAAAATTATTTTAAAACACATATTATAGTAAACCTAAATCATCATACTTTCATCATCATCATTATCACCACCGATATCATATTAGCCATTGCCAGATCCGTATTTCTTTCCCAAAACAATGAGCTGCAACTTGTCGTAACCAGCGAGCACACCAGCTCCTGAGACAGTACGTAATATGTTTGCTCCAACACCCTTAAAGAGTGATTTAGGACCTTCATTCTTGATGATCTGATTAAATGCATCAATAGAGCTCTTGTACTTGACTGCTTCTCCCAAAGTCATCATCATCCTTCTACACACAGTATCAATTGGGTAAGAACCCAATCCAGTACCAAAGGTGATTGCCCATCCCAGCAAGAAACTAGCTTGGAAACTATCCTGTAGATATTAAACACAAGCAAACATCAATGTCCTGTGTTAGCTTTTGATAAAACTCTCTTTAGAATGAACTATATTTTGTATTGAATTTTTCTCACTTATTGATTCATATATTTTGCCCAAAGGTTTACATCCTTTTATATAGAGAAGGTTATACATAAGTTCAATGAATAAGATCCATGAACCTAAACAACCTTACAATTAACTAGGTACATGAATATAATCTAGACAATGTACTTAATAAAATAAAATACATGAATATAAAAATACATGAATACAAAGAATGTATGAACTCAATGTATCCAATGCATGCAATGTATCCAATGTATCTAATATAAATATGGCATTAATTTTAACACTCCCCCTTAATGCCACATTGTGTGACACCCAATATTTCTCTAAAAAATTCAAACTTGTCCCTTGGTAGAGCTTTGGTGAAGATGTCCACAACTTGATCTTCAGTCTTGCAATACTTGATTTGAATCTCATCATCTTCCACAGCTTCTCTAATGAAATGATGTTTGATGGCAATGTGTTTGGTACGAGAATGGTAGACAGGATTCTTTGCCATTGCAATAGCATACTTATTATCACACATAATTGGAGTAGCTTCACCTTGCTTCTCACCAAAATCATCCAAAATTCTTCTTAGCCAAATTGCTTGTGTAGTTGCCAATGATGCTGAAATATATTCGGCTTCAGCAGATGATTGTGCCACAGTTTGTTGTTTCTTGGATGACCATGAAATCATGCCCGATCCAAGAGAAATTGCATACCTAGAAGTGCTTCTCATATCATCAACACATCCGGCCCAATCACTATCACAAAATCCAATTAACTTTGCATTAAGAAATTTTTCATAAAAATTCTATAATCAAGTGTACCTTGAATGTATCTCAACACTCTTTTTGCAACACCAAAATGAATTTGGCTTGGACTGTGCATGAACCGAGACTATAAACTTGTAGCATACATGATGTCCGGTCTTGTAGCAGTTAAGTACAACAAAATTCCAACCAAACTTTTATAACAAAATGCTTCAGCTTCTTTGCTTCCATCTTCCTTTGACAACTTTTCATTCACAATCAAGGGAGTAGCAACTAATTTGCAATTCTTCATTTGGAATTTCTCAAGAAGTGTTTGAGCATACTTCTTTTGGCAAATAAAAACACCACCATTGTTTTGGTAAATTTCAATGCCTAAAAAATGATGCAATAGTCCTAAATCACTCATTTCATATTTCTTCATCATCTCCCTTTTAAAATCTTCAATCAATTTTTCATCACTACCGGTAAAAACCAAGTCATCAACATAAAGTGAAACAATGAGAATGCCGTTTGTACCTTGCCTCTTGATGTACAAAGTTGGCTCACTTTTGCCTCTTTGAAAACCCTTTTCATTGAAGTAAGCATCAATTTCATTATACCATGCCCGGGGTGCTTGCTTTAGGCCATATAAAGCCTTCTTCAACTTGTACACTTTATCTTCTTTGCCTTTGACAACAAAGCCTTGAGGTTGATCAACATACACCTCTTCTTCTAATTTTTCATTCAAAAATGCTGATTTTACATCAAGTTGGTGCAAGAACCAACCCTTTTGAGCCGCCAAAGCAATGATAGCTCTAATTGTATCAAGTCGAGCCATAGGAGCAAAAGTTTCTTGGAAATCAATTCCAGGTTGTTGTGAATACCCTTTTGCCACAAGTCTTGCTTTGTTCTTTTGAATAGAGCCATCCGGATTGAACTTTGTTTTGAAAATCGACTTCACACCAATTATTTCTTTTTCTTTCGGTTTCTCCACTAACTCCCAAGTCTTGTTCTTCTCAATCACATGAATTTCATCTTCCATTGCTTTCTTCCATGCTTCATCTTTAATTGCCTCTTCAAAATTTTCAAGTTCAACAATGCATAAATTGCATCTTGCATACACATCACTAAGACTCCTTATATTCCTTGCAGTTGAACTTGGAGATGAAGAACTTGAACTTGAACTTGAACTTGGAGAAAATTGTGAACTAGCAATTGGTGACACTCTTTGTGGAGATTCAAGAGTTGCAACATCTTCAACTTGTGGACTTTCCGATTCTTCATTGAAAGCAATGCTTTGATCTTGGACTTTCTTTTCCTTCCAAACAAAAGACGCCTTCTCATCAAAGAGAACATCTCTACAAATAATCACATTCTTTTGATCCAAACTGAAGAGTCTATAGCCTTTGGATTTTGAGCTATAACCCACAAAGATGCATTTCTTACTATTTTCATCAAGCTTATGCCTCACTTCTTTTGGAACATGAGCATAACAAATGCAACCAAACACCTTCAAGTGATTCACCGATGGTTTCCTTCCACTCCAAGCTTCAAATGAAGTTTGTCCTTAAGAGCTTTTATAGGACATCTATTCGTCAAGTAAACTGCTGTATACACGGCCTCACCCCAAAAAGTTTTGGGTAGCCCCTTCTCATGTAGCATAGACTTGGACATCTCCTCTATGGTTCTATTCTTTCTTTTGCCACACCATTTTGTTGTGGAGTGTACCCAACAGTCAATTGCCTTTCCATTCCAATATCTTCACAAATTTCATAAACTCATTTGAGTTGTATTCTCCGCCTTTATCACTTCTCAATACTTTCATCAAACAACCACTTTGTCTTTCAACAAGATTTTGAATTTCTTGAAGATAGAGAAAATTTCACTCTTTTGTCTCATGAAATACACCCAAGTCATTCTAGTAAAATCATCAACAAAGATAATAAAGTGTTTGTTACCTCCATGAGTTGGTGTATCCATAGGTCTACACACATCGGTATGGACAAGCTCCAATGGTGCTTTAGCTCTCCATGCTTTCTCCTTTGGAAATGACTCCCGGTGATGCTTTCCAAGTACACAACCTTCACAAATATGTTGCACTTCATGAATGGTTGGCAACCCAAAAACCATATTCTTTTGTTGTAGATGCTTCAAGCTTTGAAAATTCAAGTGCCCAAATCTTCTATGCCAAAGCCATGAATTATCCGCATTTTTGCTATACCGGAAATGAGAGGAAAACCTCTATTCTTCTCCATCTTGATTTTTGCTACAACTTGGCTTTTCCCCCCTTTGTCAAAAATTTTGCAAAAATCGTCTTCAAAGTGAACAAGGTATCCATGCTCCATAAGTTGTCCAACACTTAGCAAATTTTGCTCCAAGTCTGGAACTAAGAGAACATCGGAAATGAATCTTGTACCCATCTTGGTTTCTATAGCAATAGTACATTTTCCTTTTGTTTGGACTAAGGCACCATTCCCCATTTTTACTTGAGAACTGGAGGAAGCATCCATTTTCATAAAAATGCTTTCATCTCCTGTCATGTGATTGCTACATCCTCTATCGAGAAACCATACATCCTTGGTTTGATCCGATGCCTTGTGACAAGCATAGAACATGTGCCCTTCACTTTCTTGCTCCTCAGAAAAATTAGCTTGTTGAGTGCTCTTGACTAGGCAATCCTTCTTGACATGCCCAAATTTGTTGCAATTGTAACATTTTGGCTTTCCTCGAAACCAACAATCTTTATCAACATGATTGCTTCGGTTGCAAATTCCACACTTTTGTTGAGTGGACTCTTCATTTTCCTTTCTTTGAAAATTAGACCTTCCTCTTCCTCTTGCATTTCTTGCTCTTTCGGTTGCATTTCTTCCTTCTCCTCTTCCTCTTCCTTGGGAATTAGAGGTATTAACATTAAGCTTGGATTGAAAGGCACTTTTAATTGACTTTTCAGATTGCCTACTCAACCTTTGCTCAAATGCTTTAATTGAACCCATCAATTCTTCAATACTCAAATCAGCAAGATCTTTAGTTTCTTCAATGACATCAACAATGGGATTGTATTTCTCCGGCAAACTTATCAAAAATTTTTCAATAACTCTTTGATTAGTAATATTATCCCCATAAATTTTCATTTGGTTTACAAGTTCCATAACCCTAGAAAAATAATCCTTCAACAATTTCATATCCTTCATCTTTAAATTTTCAAAATCTCTTTTCAATGATTGAAGTTTGATGGTTCTTACTTTCAAGTTACCTCTATACTCTTTCTGAAGAATATCCCATGCCTCCTTCGCTTTTGTTGCATTGATAATTCTTGGAAAGATTGCTTCTGAAACTCCTTGTTGAATAAAAGAGAGAGCCTTTGAATCCTTCTTCCTTTGCTCTTTTAATTGGTTCTTTTGGGGATTTGTCAAAGCTCCTTTATCTTTAGGTTCCTCGAACCCATTCTCAACAAGATCCCAAAGCTCCGTATAGACAAAAATAGTTCTCATTTTCACATACCAAAAATCAAAATTTTCACCATTAAAGATAGGAGTGGATACATTTTGGTTGTTGGGATTCGCCATGGACGTCAGTTTGTTCTTCTTCGGGGCTTGTTTTCCCGTATCCGATCTCTACGCCTAGCTTGCTATTGACCCAACCAAAGCTCTGATACCACTTATGTTAGCTTTTGATAAAACTCTCTTTAGAATGAACTATATTTTGTATTGAATTTTTCTCACTTATTGATTCATATATTTTGCCCAAAGGTTTACATACTTTTATATAGAGAAGGTTATACATAAGTTCAATGAATAAGATCCATGAACCTAAACAACCTTACAATTAACTAGGTACATGAATATAATCTAGACAATGTACTTAATAAATATAAAATACATGAATATAAAAATACATGAATACAAAGAATGTATGAACTCAATGTATCCAATGCATGCAATGTATCCAATGTATCTAATGTAAATATGACATTAATTTTAACATCCTGCACCTGGAAACTATAACCAGTTATGCATTGTGTGAAACTAGACAACCCAATGCTAGCCTATAGCCTCTGGCTATATGCATTGTGACGCAGGTGTGATTTTAGCAACATAAATTTTATGTTGCGTTCAATAGGCAATCTCATGAAGCATGGCTTTTCATATTATCAAGTAGAAATAGAAATTCCCATTTGAATGTTTCTTGCCATGCCAAAGATTTTATTTATTGGTTTGGCAAAGTTGAAATTTCTTTAAGTATATTGAAATCTTTGAAGAATAGCAAGTCAAATGTGCAATGCATAAGTTAAATAGCTATGCTTGCTTCTACATGGTGAGTAGCATCTGCTTTACGGCATTTTTCAGGCTGGAACATTTTATGGCATTTTTCAGGCTTTAACGCCGCTAAAACTCAAATTTCTTGTAGTGTACATTGAAGCCAATCCAAGAGGAATACAGTCCATAATGCAACATGAAAGGACCTTTTACGAATTAAACCACCAGAGAGAAAAATATTGTATGCCAAAAGCAATAACTTCAAAAAAGACATCCATTTCCAGTCAACAACAAAGTAAAATCAGCAAAATTAAAGCTAGAGTTAGTCAACACATAATCTCCATAAATGCTTGTAAGAGAAAAAAGTAGAGACAAAGTGCATAGAGCAAAAAAGAAAATATAAAAAGTTAGATAATTAAAGCAAGGGATTTAATGAAGGGAGAACAAAGCAGAGTCCTGTAATAATTCCCAAAAAAAAAAAAAAAAATACAAGACAAGTGCACATGTGAGATAGAGACTTCACTTTAACTTTTGAGCAATCAATTCAAGTATGAGATAGAGATGATTTCATCAACCACACTGACGTTCCCAACACCACTGTAAAGATTACTAAATAAATATAGCCTTACATTTTTCTGAGCTTTAATTACCAGACTACCTTGGAATTAATCTTCAGAAGGACGTTTGTTAGTGTTGGCTACATATTTTGTAAAAGCCAATTATAGTTCGACACGTGGCAAAGCAAGGTTAGTATGGGGAGACTGCTCAAGTCTTCGATCTTGATCGTACACGTGGCGGTAGAAATTGGTTATCACGTGATCTGAGTAGCACAGGATCGATAAAGAGATACAAGATGACGTGGCTTCAACGGTTGCTCATATTCAAATTCAAATACAAGAAGGAAGTTCAACTGCAAGGAAAGGCGTAGTGGAACTACTTCTAAGGCAGCATGATCAGCAATCATGGAGGAGCGGTTCGACAGTTTGAAGTGCAGTTCGATGGTCATCCTTGAGGAGTATAAATAGCAAGGAGGTCCCCAGAAAAAAACCCCAGACTCAGATCATACAAACCAGTCTTTACTTCATATTTTCTTTTCCAGTTTTACATTTCCTGTACTTTAATTTCCTGCACTTTAAATACCCGCACTGGCACTTCGATTCATAGGAGTAGTTTCAAATAGATTCAAGTAGACTGTTGCTGTAAACCTCTTCGAGGCCGAGTTTGGACCATTGTAAGTGTTCATGTTAATGAAATACTTCGATTGTTCTTCATATTAACTGTTATTCTCTAATTTCTCCTAAGTCAAGCCACCAGTAAAAGTCCTCTTCATTGAGGCTGAGAGAACTAAAACACAATCGTCTGATAATTGGTTGGCAATTATAAATTCTGTAAGGACTGATTGATCCTTGCTGGCACGCTCGCATTTACAAAAATACCCTTCGAAAAGCCAAAAAGCCAACATATATTTTTGGCACGCCCGGTGGGACTGGTTAAAATGGCTAGACGAAGACGACAGGGAGAATGAACGCTTGGAAGAAGGCGTAGAAGGGGAGGTAGAAATGCCTAATCCAGAGGATAATGTGGTAACACATCCTGTGGAAACCCCCATATTATCCGAACCTATGGTCGAACAGACCAGTACGTCGGGACAAGAACCATATGTTCATAATATTGGACGAAACCAAGGAATTGGACCATCCACTGTCCCATCTATTCAGCCAACCAATCCATGGGATGGCTTAGTAGATGCCATGGGACAACAATTGATGAATACAATGGAAAGGTGGGCAACATCCTTTCTGGATCGAATGAATAACCACCAACCAACAAACACAAGACACACAGAGGAAGTTTTAAATGTCCCTCAGCAAAGATTGGCTAGAGATAAACAGCCTATGCAAGTTAATGGACATTCTAGTGGTCAAACTAGTAACCAGAACTATGAGAGACCATCACCTCAGTCTTGGTATGAACCCATTTCAAGGCCTATAGCAGGCCAAAATGCCTCAGTATTTAACAGTGAAGCCACACAAGTTGGTGAATCTGGCCAAGTACAAGAAACTGGCATAAGAATGGTGACAAATCCCATGTTCGAAGCCATACCTGGCACTAGGGGGTATAATAATCCCTTATTCGAATTTATACCCGGGGGGTTGGAGGGTTTTCCCACAAATGGAAGGGACGCAACGCTTGTCCCAGCACCTTTCGCAGGCCCTTTTGCAGGACAGGCTCAAAGGGGTTACCCATACCCCCAACAGCAACCTGCACCACAGGGGCAACCAGTCCCAAATTTACCACCGTATGGACCAAGAGGACCACAAGCACAAGGTTGTCCACCAAATCCTGTGTTCGTCCCTCCAGTAGTGGTTCAGCAGGCACAAAATATGGTCCCTAGGGACCAAATTGCTGATATTGTTAGGGAGATGTGTGGACCGATGGCTCGGGGGGTCCAGACTCCTGTATACAGAAAACCATACCCAGAATGGGTGGATAGGGTACATGAATACCCAAGAGGGTTCAGAATACCAGATTTTACCCTCTTCTATGGAACTGGAAATCAGTCAACAGTAGAGCATATTGCTAGATTTGCTGCTCAATGCGGTGAATTCACTAATCATGACTACATGAAACTGAGATTGTTCCCAAATTCTCTAACTGGGGGAGCATTTGTATGGTACATCAACCTTACACCTGGCTCCATTCAAACTTGGCAACAAATGGAAGAGGCATTTCATGCCCAATTCTTCCAGTCGGAGCCAGAGGTTTCCATGGCAGACTTGGCAAGATTGAGTCAAAGGCCTGAAGAAAAGGCTACTCAGTTTATTGCCAGGTTTAAAAGGGCTCGAAATAAATGTAGAGTCATCCTACCAGAGCCAGAATTCGTAAGATTGGCTCAAAACGGTTTAGAGTTCAGGCTTCGAAAGAAGTTTGACTCAACCGAATTCAGGGATTTGGTCGAACTAACCTATAAGGTGTCTCGATATGAAGCATTACTAGAGGAGGAACAAGATCGAAATAATGCCTCATACAAGACATATTATAGAGATCCAAATTATGAGATCGATGCAGCAGAGATTGTGGGCAAAGAACCTGTAATCTGTGAAGCATTAATTCATAAGGATACAACCATCGACCAGCAGTTTAAAAAGAAAGACTTTCACAGAAAGTACTCTTTCGACCTAACAAAAGCAGATGACATTTTTGATCATTTGCTTGCAGCCAATTTCCTTAAGTTACCAAAAGGAGTAAAACTGCCATCTCCAGATGAACTTAAAGGAAAAGTATACTGTAAATGGCATAACTCTTGGTCTCACTCGACTAAAAACTGCATTGTTTTTCGAGACAGGATCCAAGAGCAAATTCGGAAAGGAAGTTTGAAGTTCCCAGCCAAAACAGAAAAGGCCATGGGGATTGACAGTAACCCGTTTCCAGAAGTTGGAGAAAGCGCAGCTAATGTGGTTGTACCAAACTTTCAGAATCTATCTCTGCAGGAATTGGAAGAGGTCAATGTGCAAATGCATATTGCCAACCAGACAACTGCCAAGAAGGATACTAGAAACCCACCAGTTATTGAACAAAGTTTCTCACATCAGAAGGAACACTCTGATGAAGAAGCACTGGATGACGATTCCCTGGAAGCAGCTGTAATGCAGAGGATGTGTCCCAGATGCAGACTGAGTTACAAATGGTTGAAGGGGCTTCCAATTGATGGGAAGCAATACTATAGGGATGGTCAGAGACGCCCTAAGTCAACCAATGCTTACAACAAAAGGCCGTATCTGGCTAGTGATAGGCAGCGACCATTAGTGGTTGAGCCTGCAGTAGACAGAATGCGTGATAAGGGCAAGAGGCCCTTGCATGAGTCTAGGCCACCTAACTACTACAGAATGGAGAGCAGCCATTCTGAAAGAAGATTGGAGAGGAGTTCAGGTTATGGGACTAAAGCCAGAGATTGGCCCCCTAGACCAACCTCGCGAAGAGCAGAAAGTGGCCACCTCCATCGAAGGCCAGAATCAGGCTCGAAACATGAGACCAGATTCAAGCACTTACCTTCACAGCCAGCTTCGAAGATGGCTTCGAAGGTTGAAAAAACCAGTTCAACATCTGAGTCAGCAAATTTGTGGGTACCTAGGGTCCCAGATTGGTTTGTAATGCAGAACAAGCCTAGGGAGGTGCTTGCCCAAAGGGATGTTGGAAACCAAGGCAGGATGGTTAAGCCTCCTTTGGTGGCTCCGAACAACTGGGTATTGCTGAAACATCCAAAGACAAAGGAACCAGATATGGTTCCAGTCATTTCCAGATCACAAAGGAGGAAAATTCAGCGCAGGTACACCCAGTACCAGCAATAGTTGAAAGAAAGTGGAGAGAGTTCTTCACTGATTAAGACAGAAGGAAAGAAAACTTTGGAGTCAGATTGTACTCCAAAACCGACTCTACAAAGCAAAGTGGTCTGTAGCAGGGAACAGTTGGCTCAGGTTCATTCTGAACTAAAGGCCAGAGAGAAATCTAGTTTGGCAGGGTTGGAGAAGGCCCTGATGGAAAGTGACAGCGAAACAGAAGAAGAGATTGGCATGAGCCAAAAGAAGGAAATGGCAGAAGAAGAAATGTTCGAAGCCTTCATGGCTGAACAAACATTTATGACTGAAGAACCAGGTGAGAAAGATCCTTCGAAGGGATCAGTTATCAACGAAGTGCCAGAGTGCAGCATGGAGGATGCTGCTGAAGACACCAAGCAAGGTAGCCAAGAGGGGAAGAAGGTACAGCCAGCCATCCAATTTGGCTCATTTCCTCCAGTTTCAGTCAATATGGTACACATATTGCCTCATGAGTTCCAGGCTGGGGATGAGGACCAAGACATGGTGTAGACGTCCCCCGAACGCCCCGAGAGGGTTAGGTCCCGTTCTGTTCATATTGGGGTCACTACAATTCAAGGACTCAAATGTCACGGTTCTTAATCTTGAACCAAAGAGTCCAAATCCGGCAAATCGTTTTGAAAACAGATTTTTTGAAAGAAGTGCCAAACATGGACTGCTTTGCCAGATAACAGAGTCGCCACCTAAATATTTTTTTTTTATGGGAAATTTAGGAAACCATGACTCGTTGCCAAAGGCCACGTGTCCGTCATCACCAAAGTTGGCTCGGGAACTTGGGTACGATTGGGGAAGGTCACATCGTGAGCACCCCCGCTCGCCCGGTCAAAGACCGGCCTCTACTAACCATGATATCTGTTTTTGAAAACCTTGTATGCTCTTATTCCGGTTATTAGCCTAGGTTACTATGTGATGCTCGCAGCAAATAAGTATAGACTGGGCCACCTGAATTGGAACAAAACACTTCATGTTTGTTTGTTTGAAAATGGTTTGATGGTGCTACCCGCAGGTAGGCTAAGACGTGGATTTGCCACCCTCAGGTGGGCTTAGAAAACATGATTTTGCCACTATCTAGTGGGCTTAAAACAAACAGTCAATGATTCGTCCCAATTCAAGTAACACAACCTCCACCCACAGGCATTCAAGGCAGTTATATCACATAAGCACATAGCCTCATGGTAAGCATGCTATCATGGCAACACTCACACGCATGCAAGGATGCTAAAGCATAAAACTCACCGAGTACTCCGAGCCAAAACAGAAAACCGATTAGAAATCATGCATGGTCCTAATTATACAGAATTGCCTAATGCAACACATGCAAAGATGCAACTATAGCAAGCTCGACTATTCTAAACATGGTATATGGAATGCTACAGCTAACACGTATTTAATTTGGAATTGAAATACAAATGCAGTTTGTATGGTGCGCCGAGCCCGGTGCGTGCAAAACAGATGAATGATGCAAACATGCTATCATACTGTATGCTAATTGAAATATGCCCTAATCTAACCATCATAAGCGGGTAAATAAAAGGGAAGAAAGACGTGGGGTTGGAAGACATACATCACACTCATGCACACTTATTACAATTATGCCCTCGCGCAGAGGGTCCGAATAAATATACAGTCCGAAATAAAAGAATATTACAGATTTTCTAAGTAATTAACAATTTAAACTAAGAAAGCTTTAAAATTGGCTTGCAAGCCAGGGGTTGCCTTGACTCGTTCCGGATAATGGAGTGATGTATGCTGGGCTGCGTTGCGCGGAAATCCACTGGGATGCCCAATTTAGCCTCTGTTCGCAGTGCTCCTCGAAATGCGCGCCTGACTCCGAAAAGTTGCTGATTCTCGGTATGCTGCAACAGAGAGCAGGAAAAGGGCATAGCAATGTATTTCACAAATATATGCACGCCTCGATCCTCGTGCCACCAATCACGCATAACGATGCATGATGGCCGAGGAATCGGATTGCACAACTCAATATAGATGAATGCAGATGAATGCTACAACAAAACCTAACTCCATCATGGGTAATCCGGAGTGTCGGTGACTTGGGAATTGAGACCTGTTCCGTGAAACGTGCCTCGTTTTCCGTGCCCAAGCTAACTCCTATCCCGAACACGATGCAATATGCATGATATGCATGAAATGCAGCTAATATACAATCCTAGCACGCACAATGCTAATGAAAATGAGATGTCTCGAAAATGCGTGCACACAGGCACGCAAACCGAGAAAATACATGAATGCAATCTAAGATACGACCTGGTATGCACTATGCTGTGAACATGAGATGAAAATGAGACGCCTCGAAAAGCGTGCACGCGGGCACGCAAACCGAGACGATGATGTGAAATGCAAATCGGATAAAACCGAAGTGCCTCGAAATGCGTGCCCACGGGCACGCAAACCGAGGCAATGATGTGAAATGCAAATCGGATAAAACCGAAGTGCCTCGAAATGGAAATCGGATAAAACCGAAGTGCCTCGAAATGCGTGTCCACGGGCACGCACACCGAGGCGATGACGAAATGAGATGGAAATGCAAATTGGGCTTATACTAACATGAATGGACCTCAGCCACACTCACATCAGATGCCGTCGCGTAAAACAGAGGTGCCTCGAAGTGCGTGCCCACGGGCACGCAAACCGAGGCAATGATAAAATGAGATGGAAATGCGAATTGGGCTTATACTAACATGAATGGACCTCAGCCACACTCACATCAGATGCCGTCGCGTAAAACAGAGGTGCCTCGAAGTGCGTGCCCACGGGCACGCAAACCGAGGCATGGCCGAAGGCATGAAATAGCACGGGAAATGATATGCAAGCATGCAAACCAAATTTCAGCACCTAAATGAAAGGGAAAACAGCCCCGAAATGATGCGAAATGACAACCAATGCATGAAATCATCCCGAAATTGATTTTAAGTACCCGAAATGGCCTATAGCCATACTAAACATGCACAACATGATCATGACATGCAAACCAGTAGCAAGGCAGCCCCAAATATGGCATTTTTTCAGTACAAAGCAAGGCTAAACAACAACCACAGGTATGGCAAACTTAGCATGCAAAAATGGGGAAAAAGAGGGGAATTACAAAGCAAGTAGTATATACAATGCTCAAACTGAAAAAAACAGTTCTACAAAATTAAAGAGGGACCAAAAACATGCACATTTACAGTAGATTAGATCCTCCAATTCAGTATGTAGATATGCTTAAAATAGCATGCAAAAATGAGCCAATAAAGGGCTACAACATGAGGTACCATAAGAAATGATCAAATAACTTTGAACCCTTAACAAAACATGAATAATGAGTCATTTCAAGACACTTTCTAAGCCTGATGAAGGCTCAAATCAGAAGCTAAACAAGCCTAACAAAGCATGCAATTTTACGAAAAAAAAGATGGTATTACATGAAGTACCAAAAGCATGCATCAACCAACTTTGGACCCTTAACAAAACTTGACAAGAAGGCAAAAATAAGGATATTTTCAGGCCTGATGATGGCTCAAAACAGGAGCTAAGTAAGCTCAAAAAGGGATTCAAGATGGGGCCAAAGAGAGGTATAAAGAGAGGTACAACATGGAGGCCTCAAACCAATTTGATCCCTTCTACAATGTTGTAGAGGGACCTAAAATAAACTCAACCTCAGTTAATGGAATGCTCAAAATCAGATCATAAACAGGCCAAAGAAACCATGCAATTTTACGGTAATTTGAAGGAAATACAAAGCAGGTGCATGATAGAGAGGCCAAACAGGGTTGAGCCCTTCTTCAATGTTGAAGAGGGGCTCAAAATAAGCCCATTCACAGTTTATTCCATGCTCGAAAATAGATCACACCTAATCCAAACAAAGCATGCAATTTAATGGCCTAGAAGATGCTATTGAAGCAAGTGTGCCATAGAGGGCTCAAACAGGGTTGAGCCCTTCTACAATGTTGTAGAGGGCTCAAAATAAGCACAAAACTAGAAGGGGTCAGAGCCCAAATCAGAGATCAAGTAGGTAGAAATTTGAAGCAAAAAAATGCAAGAAAAGGGAATTGGTGACTTACCCTTGAAGACAAGTCTTTCTTTGCTTCTTGGCTTGACTTTGTTGCTTCTTAACCTCTGAAAATCACTCCCTTGCTGCTGGAATGGAAGTGGGGATGGTGGTGCTTAGGGTTGATGAAGAGAGGAGCTAGACACTTGAAGTTTGTTGGAGTTTTTTAGCTATGGAGATGGAGGTTTTGGAAGATGATGTCTTGAGAGCAAATGTTCTAACCTTAGAGAAGAAGGAGGCCATGCCCTCAAATAGGCAAGAAAGGGGTGTAAAAGGGAGGGAAATGCACCCAAGCTTTCCCTCCCAAAATATCTCCCGGATGCTGAGATATTTTGGGAAAAACAGCTGGACAGCTGTAAAGTGCTCAAAAACAGAAAGCTGGCCGGCCAGGTGGATTTCTTGAAGGTGGCCGGCCAGCCACCCCCCATGGCCTGCCAGCCACCTCCCATGGCCGGCCAGCCAAGGGCAAAAATGAAAAGTTGAATTAGTGGCCGACCACCATTTTTTGGTGTCCTCCCATGTGTGTAGAACAAGGTTCCAAGGTCGGAAATTGGCAACTCTGAAACAGGAAACACAACATTGCACTTAAAGGAGAGGCTCAAAAATGAAAACAACAATTACTGGCCGACCACCACTTTTTGGTGTCCTCCCATGTGTGTAGAACAAGGTTCCATGGTCGGAATGTGGCAACACTGAAGCAGGAGTCACAACATTGCATTTGAAGGAGAGGTCCAAAAATGAAACTCTGAATTGCTGGCCGACCATGCACTTTTAGGGTCCTCCCATGTGCCCTCATCACAGATATGTAGCTTTAGTTGGAAGAAAATGGCCCTAGGGTGTTCAACATTAGCCCGGAAGTGAGCAAAACGGGTGCCGGAGGAGCGAAACTGGTTATCTGGGATAATTGCTGGCCTCCTACCCTCCAGTGATCTTCCTGATGCTAAAACAGAGGTACCTACCAAATTTGAACAAAAACTAATGAGAAATGAACTCTCGGGGCCCAAACCGCGCAGTTCGGGGTCCCGAAAATGGGCTGCGAGCACCGGAAGTGGTGTTCAGCAGCGAAGTGGGTACCAGAGGCCCCAGGGTTCCTCAGAATGACAAAACAGAGGTTCCTGCCAAAAATCGGAGAAAACCGATGCGAAATGAAAGCTCGGGGCCAAACCGCGAGGTTCGGGGCCCGAAAACCGGCTATAAGCACCGAAAGTGGCATACGGCCACGAAGTGGGCATCAGGGGCCCCAGTGTGCCCTGTTATGATAAAACAGAGGCACTTGCCAAGAACCGGAGGAATCGGAGACGGTTGGGCAGTCCCGAACCGAGGCACACGGCCTGACGGCTCCGAGAACCGGGAACTGGGCTCCGAAATGGGCAAAATGGCCTACGGCCACGAAAAGTAGCCCACGGCCACCGAGAAATAGTCTACAGGACTACTCCCTTCCCTCAGGAAAGAAAACAGAGAAAACCGAGTCTGGTTCGCAAACCGAGACAAGGCACAGAAGAGGATTCGGAAGTTCGGAGGCAGGGCGCACGGCCGCGACTCTGAGACTTCTGAATGAGCACAGTATGCAATATCACGAGCGCTCAATCGGTGACGTCTGAGCCTTAAGGTCGGTCAAAAATGGGGTGTCTACACATGGATTCTATTCCAGTCTCCAGTGAGGAATCGCAAGTGAGTATGGTACAAGATGGTCCTGGAATGGCTATCCCGATGGAAACTGAATGTGAGAGCGAGGAAGAGGTGAGCATCAACCTCTCATATCCTTTTGAATATCCCTGGAACTCCATGACACAACATGTGAAGCCTTTGTACATCAAGGCTTTCTTCGATGGGATACAACTGAATCGAGTCCTGATAGACAATGGGGCA
>JAPPVO010002719.1:0-25741 GCA_030407325.1 Camellia japonica | reverse complement strand
GGAGGAGTGCAAACTTGATCAATTGGTTATACAAGAAGATTATTTTCGTGCTCGTACAAGAGTGATTTGATTGCCACGTGTCTTATTTTTATTGGATAATTTAATTAGGCGCCAACATATCCCCACATCAGCATAATTAAACATTGGTTATATTATGTGATAACCATAATTCTTCCTCTTCTTCACAAACTTTGCTAGTTTTTTCGAAACTTTGGTAGATTCTTTCATCCTCCATATGTATCCTTTATCTCTACCAATTGTACTTTTTCTTCTCTTCTATCAATGGCTAAATGCTTCATAGATGAAGTAATTGAAATAGTTGAAAGCATTCCACAAAGAGGCAAAGCCCTTGATTGGGGAGTGGAAAGCAGTCCCTCATCCTAATTAAATCCCTAACTTTCAACCTTTAGGTACAAATTTTCCCCCGACCCTATTTATTGGGATGATAACGTGATTGGAGAGTAGTACTAAAAACACCTCATAATTAATCTGAAGAACAAATATGTAGATAATAGAGTTGTAGTTTCTAAGAGAAAAGAGTGAGACCCCCACCACCCCCAGTGAATGCTGATTGGTCCATTTTATTTTATTTTTTTTTTTGTCCTCCTCTCGTTGCCCCCCACGTGTATGTGGGGGTGGTGGGGGTCACCCCCAAGTGGGGGTCTGGATCATCTTTGAGTTTCTAATATGTTGAAATAGCATAATACATAAATGAAAAAGAATATGTTGCCATAAAAAATGGCCTAAAAAATATAATTTTTTCTTAATTTTTAAACATTTCATTACCAAAACATATAATAAATGTTTTAAAAACTAATTTAAGAAAAATATTTTAGAAATGTGAGTCAAAGTAGACTACATAGATGCCAACAGTGGTTTTATGTCTGTTGGACTTGTAATAAATCAAGTCACCAAGCAAAAATTTGCAAGCCGAAGATTTTAAAAAAGAATTTTGCTAGCAAAGCCTGTATGAATGAATCATGATAACAAAAGGAAAGATTATGAATTTTGAAATAAAAAATTCACACAGAGAATGGAATAATTAACCTCCACACAATTCAAAAATCATTTTATAATCCTAAAGTAGGACTAGAAAAAAAAAAAATTAAATTTTTTTATTTATTTGTATTGCAAAATGATAAAGAAAAAGTCTATGCAAAAATTATCAGTAGGATCACTGATTATGCTAGGTTTCCAGAAAAAGAAAAAAAAAAAAAAAACATAATGAAGATGAAATAATGGAAGGAAAAAAAGAATGGGGCACTTGGTTTAAATTCAAATTTAGATTTTCTTTACTCATAAATTCAGCGTTGAAATATTATGTCTATAAGGATAAGTTCTTACAAAATAACCCACCCAACATATAAAACATACAGTCAGGCCTCGTTTGGAATATACTTTTTTAGTAATTTTTTGATTTTTTGGTTAAAATGTGATGTAAAAAAAACTAGTATTTGGGATGACTTTTTGAATTTTTACGAAAAGATGTGCAAAAAGTAGAGAGAAAAGAGAATTTTTGACTTTTTGATATGAATTGTTGACTTTTTTTATTTTTATAATGACTTTTTAACTTTTTGACTAAAAAAAATCACTTGCCAAATGAGGCCTCAATCTATTTAAAAACAAATCTCAAAGCGCCCCCATCTCTCTCTCTCTCTCTCTCTCTTATCTAGGGTTTTGACAACCCTTTAAACCCTCGCTCTTGCCGGACCAAACCCTAAGTTCCCTGAGGACCTCTCTTCCACCACCACCGCCATCTCATTCCTCAAGTCTAGTGATGATGACAATGACCAGTTCTACTTCGATCATGATCACTCGACTGTTCGATAAGTGTCTTAATCCTTCATCCTCAGCCTTTCGTCAGCCAGATCTTCTCCTCATTACTCTCCTTCACCAGATGTGAACCACATCGCACCTCCATCACTGAGTCAGATTTGCGATGTAGAGAGAGAGAGAAAGAGAGCGGGAAGTTTTCCCCGTCGTCATCATCATCGACAAACTCCACCGTCCAGTGAGCATTCTTGGAGGAGTCGTTGTGGTCTTGAGTGACAGAGTCTTTGTCACTGTCGGCTCATGGTGGCTGCGGAGGCGCACTGCCTTGGCATTGTAGAAGAGATTTGTGTTCTCATTCATGCTCGAACAGATCGAACGCCGATCTCTTCGGCACGCAATGCAGATCGGAGGACATTGATGCAAATTGGAGGAAGAAAAATAAGCTTATTGGCTCAAGAACCCTAAGCTTGCGCTGAACTCCTCAAGATCGATATCATCTTCTTCAAGTTGTTCGTGGAGGAGATGGAACCCTTTTATCTGTTCAAATTTTCAATTTTTTTTTGTTTGTTTGGAAGTCCAGGAATTCATTCACATTTTGAAGAAAAACAGACTTTTGGGAAATTTTGGTATTTTATGGGATTTCGATGAGAGAGTGATAGCTATGGGGTCCTCTTCTAGCTTGCAAACCACACCAAGCAAAGCATCTATGAGGAGTCCATAAAATCTTTTGAGAAAGTTGTTGTTCCCCAGTTTGGTGTTTTCTCCCATTACCTCTAAACTTTAAGCCTTTGCTAGTGAAAATTTCCCTCTCGGAGAAATGGGGGTTTTTAATGATTGTTTCTCTCTCTATTTAATTATAATTTTGTGGCTAGAGAACATAATTTTGGTTATTACTTAACAAAGGAGTTCAGATTGGGTGATTCTATTACAGTGATGTACTTATTTTGTATTTCGTTTTCGCTTTTTTTTTGTATGTCATTCATACTTTGGGCATGTTATGACCTAAGGAGGGCGTGTCATTGCAAGAGAGAATTCAACATGTTAACTCAACAGATAATTTTCTTTGTTGTTAACAACTATTTTTTTGGAGACATATGTTTATATATATGAGTGTGTGTATGAGAGCTTCATACAGATAGACAGCATTTTGAATGGACAAAATTATAGGACCTTTCTTCCCCCTCCCCTCTATATATGTGTGTGTGTGTCTGTGTGTTTTGTGTGTGTGTGTGTGTGTGTGTGTGTGTGTGTGTGTGTGTGTGTGTGTGAATTTTGAATAGATAAGGTAAAATCTCTCTATATATATGTGTGTGTATGTGTGTGTGTGTGTGTGTGTGTGTGTGTATGAAAATTTGAATAGATAAGATAAAAAAAAATTGAACAGATAGAAAGGACTGAACAGACAAATTTTTGGAACAAATAAATTTAAACAGATAAGTGAAAAAATTGAACATATAATTAGATCTAGACAGATATTTGAACAAATGAAGAATTTTAGCAGATAGATATTCCAACATATTAATACAAATTTGATAGATAGTCAAAAAAATTAAACAGATTGCCAAAAAAAATTAAACAGATAAAATATTTGAACAGATAGTTAAAAGTGATATTTATTCATAAATGTCTCTTTACCTACTTATGTTTCAATAAGTCCTATGGGTGACATAGTTACCAAAATACTCCTAATAATATTCACATTGACAATATAAATGTTCCGTGATGTGAACATTCATATTGTCAATGTGAATGTTCACACTATCAATATAAACATTCACACGTCAATGTGAATATTGACACTGTCAAATATGAATGTTCACATCACCAAGTTGCTAGGCATTTAAAAAATATTTGTAGGTTAAAATTGTCTATAATATACCTTAAATATGCGAATTATGATTTGGGTCAAATGTCCAAATAATAGGACTTCTTGGAATACCAAAATATGTTATGGACTAATTGGGATACAAGTACTTGAAAAAAGATTTCCTAATAAATCCTTATTAAAAAATTAAACAAATAATTAAAAATTAAATAGATATATTAAGGGTAAAATTAAAAACAAAATGTCCTCTAAAATAATAAATAGACTTCCCATCAAACTATTTTACAAAGAGTGAATTCATCACTAACAAAAAATATCCACTAAATCTAATGTCTTAGACAATTGGTAGATTTGACTTTTCAACAATTTTCTCAAAAGAATTTCTATAATTAAAAATATATATATTTTTTTCCAAAAGATCTTATTGAAAATTTTAAGAAGATTGCAAAGTTTGTATGTCATTTTTTAGTCAATTCCCTAAATTGGGGTCATCAATGGCCAAGTCTTATGGTATTAGTGAATAAATTTAATATACAATGGATTGAATTTGAAATTGTTGAAACTGTGAAATTGGCAAAGATGAATTTCGAAGCTTAAATAAATTTTTAGCAATAATAAAATAAGCTATTGCAGTTATGAGAGCAAGTCCAAGAATTATTACTACACAAATTGTGTCTATTAAAGCTGAAAAAATTATATTCAATTTTATCAACCTAATCAAATTTAATTACTCTATCCTTCATCTTGTCCAAATTTAATCTCCAAGAAAAATGAAAAATAGTGAAAATTTTTATGACCCAATCGTTGAAAAAATTGATAGGCTCATATTTTTCATAACATATTAGAAAGTATTCTTCAACATGATAAACAAATATGTTACCAAAATGATATAATTGTAATCGTAAATTATGAAGACCTCCAAATTGTATATGACAAAGTATAGGAAATGCTCCCAAATGCTTGAAGAATAAATAATTAAAGTGCTAGATTTCCCTTCTACTATTTGGGAACGGTATGAGATCAAGCGAGAGGCCGGAGTTCATTAAAATTCAATGAAAAAGATGGACATTTGTATCTCTAAAAAATAGGATAGGAATCTTGCAAGTTGAAGACATAACAATGTGATTTACATGATAACTAAACCAAAGTGATTGGAATACCACTAACAATGGATCATACTTAGTAGAGATATCACTATATGTTTGTTTTGTTGCATTTTAATTTCAATAATTCAAATTTATAAAAGATTTATTCTCTTGTTGCAAGACCTTAATTTATCTTTCATTTCTGTATATTTCAAATTCTAAGTTAAAATCTGCTATATGTCTATAAAAGAGTGTGAATTGCATTTGGTAAATGTAGTCTTATAGAGAGAAGAAATGAGCAAAAGTAGTCATCTTTATCTTTCTTGTAATCTTGCAAGTATTTTGTAATTTTCAAGTATTCAATAAAAAATGTGTGTGGGTTTTTTTAATTTTTTATTTTCGTAAACTTTTCTTTTTGTTGTTTTTAATATTCTAGAAGTTTGAGAGCAATGATAGAATTATTATTATTTGTTTACTATTTGCACGTTGAATTAATGTATTGATAATTTGTTTATGATTGATTTAGTGTGAGGGGTTATGTTTACTGTTTACACTTTGAAAGACTTGAAAATTATTCGTAGAAGACAAAGAAGTTGGGTATGAAAAATAATTCGAATTTAAAGATGAGCTTCCTTATAAGTAAATTATAATTTTTGTAGTTTTATAAATATGCGATATTGGAAGTCCTTATTTGCAAATATAGTACTTGTGGTCCAACAAGTAGATTGCCCAACAGTGTAATAATTATTTCAAGTAAACATTTACTTGCGTAAAATAGTAGAAAATGACGGTGTGATAATAATGGATCACTTTAGGTTGGTTTCGGATGCCTTGGTTTTTTGGATTTTTAATTTTTTTGTTATTTTAGTTGGGGGTTAAAAAATCTTATTGATAATAGATTTTTTGATTTTTCTAACTTTTGTGAGAGCAAAAATGAAATGATTATAATTTAGATGTAACATTTTGTCTTATTAATTTTTTAATTAATTTTATTTTTTGTAACTATTTTAGTCAAAAAAACTTTAAGGTTGTGTTTGGTGGAGCTCTAGAAATGTGATTCCAGTCATTGGTTTGAACATTGTGTTTAGTTTGAGCTCTGGAAACGTGATTCTACACTACACCACTTTTGAAAGCACGTATACGCGGTCATCTTCCGGGATGTCCCCGGACGTCCGGGTCGATTCACCGTAACAGTGTTGTTTTTTATTTTTATTTTTATTTTTATTTTTTTTGTAATTGGGGACCCGTTATTTTTTTTATATTGTACATAAAAATATTTTCGGAATTTTTTTAAAAAAATTATGAGTTTTCATAGAATTTTGAATTGTGTGTTTAGTTATGAGTTTGTAAGTTTTTTAAATCAAATATCATATGTCACATCAAAAATTTCAAACTCAATTCAAAACTCTTTTAAAACTCATAACCAAACAAAATTTTCACAATCAAATCATAATTCCAAAACTCACAAACTCAAAATACAACTCTATTCTCAAATCATAATTTCAAAACTCTACAAACGCTATTTAAATTTTTCCTTCTCAAGCGAGGGCTTAGTCTACTAATGGACCGTTATAATAGTGGTTTATAGGGCAAATTACACTAATAATCCTTATAGTTTAAGGTTTATGTCACTTTGGTTTCTGACTTTTCAATTGTGATACATTTGACCCTAAATTTTGAATTTTGTTCCAAATAAGGACAATTGAAGATACCATTACTTAATTTCAAGGGCAAAATTGTCAATTTGATAAAATATACACTAATTTGACAAAATAAATGTCAAAAAAATATTCTTAAATTTTTAAAAATTATTTATACCCCCACCAAAGATAAAATTATGTAAAATTGATAAATCTTTTAGAATTTTTTTTTTTTTTACTAAATTAATTTTTATTATGTATGTGGATGATAATCATGTAATGCGTGGTTGTTTTTATTTTCATTAAGTTAGTTTCTATTTTTTTAAAAATCAAATATAGCGGCAACTTTGATATCATTATTAAACCAATCCCTTAAATCAAAAAATCTAAAATTAAAAACATTTCATATATTAAATATATCGATCACACTTTAAAATCTTAACAACTACTCATTATATAATATATCATTCAAACACATAATAAAAATTAATTTGGTAAAAAAAATAAATAAATAAATGTCTAAAAGATTAATCAATTTTATATAATTTTATCTTTGACAGATAGAAATAATTTTTAAAAATTTAAAAATAATTTTTTGACATTTTTTTTGTCAAAGTAGTGTATATTTTATCAAATTGACTATTTTGCCTTTGAAATTAAGTAATAGTATCTTTAATTGTCCTTATTTGGAATAAGATTCAAATTTTAAAAATCAAATATATCATAATTGAAAAGTTAGGTATCAAAGTGACACGAATCTTAAACTATAGGAATTGTTAGTATAATTTATCCTAATTTATAAGTGAAAAGGTACTATTATTATGAAAATCCCAAAAAATCTAATAGTAGAAATGATGCTGATAATAATGGAATCACCTTAGTCTAATAACGGACCAGTATAATATTAGTTTATAAGAGAAAAGGTGCTATTATTGTGTTAGTAGAAATAATAGTTCGCAAGTGAAAAGGTACTATTATTTTGAAAATCCCAAAAAATCTAATAGTAGAAATGATGGTGATAATAATAGAGAATCACTTTAGTCTAATAATGGACCAGTATAGTAATAGGTTATAAGAGAAAATTTACTATTATAATGTTGAGGGTCGGATGATTCGAATTTTTTTTAATTTATTTATTGGACTGTATTGATTGTTTTTTTTTTTTTTTTTGTGAGGTAGTTACGTGTAAAGATGTGCTAAAAAATAAGACATCTCCCATTCTGTTAGCCTATGTGGTTGATAATGTGAGTAAATTAGATTGAATTAATTAGATTATAAAATGGACTGATCAATTAGAAATAAAAATATAACAGAGACTCGTACAAAATTATATAGAATTAATAAATTTTAATCAACAACCTAATTGATCAGTCAATTTTATCACTCAATCAGTCCAGCTCAGACTGAGTTGGTGCGAGATGTCCACTCTTCCAAAAAATAAAAAATTTCAAGGCCCTAGCACTGCCGTATTATTTTTGATGGGAAGGAAAGATTTCAAATCCAAAAATGTTCTATTATAGTATTTACAAAATAAAATAATGGAGCTTTATTATAAAAGGAAAGGATTTTTGATGGGAAGGAAAGATTTCAAATCCAATAATGTTCTAATGTAGTATTTACAAAATAAAATAATGGAGCTTTATAATAGGTTATGAAAGGAAAGGTTGATGTTTGATACTTCCTTTGAAATTTCTTTTTAAAAATCAGGATTGGCTTAGTAGGTGTTTGGCATGTAATTAAAAAAATATATATATATTTTTTTTATATTTATGTATTTATTTGGATCATATCAATTAACATCTATCAACATTTATCAATATTTTCTCCTTACTTTTCTATCCACGTTCTCTATTTTTCTACTTATTTTTTATTATAAAAAGTCAAAAAGTGTATTTATTTAAAATATCGCAAATCACTCCTTAATCAACTACATATATATATTTTTTTTGTATAGGAAAATATCAGTGGGTTTTAAAAAATAATTAAAAATTAGTGATTTGGATTTTTTATTGATAAATCATATTCAGAGGTGTTCTAACCCAATAAGTCTACCAAGAAAAATTATAACCTAATTAGTCTCATGTATTTATACTTTAATTTCATGAGGTCTTTTTTTTTTTTTTTCTTGATTTATATTGTTTGTTGGACTATATTATACCCTTATGTCTATTGTTGATATGTATTACATAGAAAAAAAATATATACATTTCCTTTTTTGTTACTATCTTTATTTTGGTAGTTACCATTATTCACGTTTTTCTTTTTGATCAGTTTCATTCACATTTATGGTATTGTTTCATTGTGCTAGGGTTTCGAAACTCTCTATTTGGTAGGGCTTAGAAACTCTAGTTTACGCATGGTGGTGAAATAATATTATGTTCCTCATTGTTGCGGTGAAACTTTGTGTTCCTTCATTGTCACTTTGTATTCAAAATTCTGTGGTCGTTCATTATTACTCTATGTTTGAAACTTTATGTTTCCATTGTTGTAAGTCGAAACTCTGTTCATGTCCAGTCAATTTTGTTACAAACATATTCTTCAAAGGTAGGTTTGATTTTGAAAAATCTAGTAATCTCCTAGATGTTGATTTGTGATTATGTATCAATTTTAAGCAATAAATAATAATCTCAATCAAACAATCAAGATAAATCGAAACAACGATTTCACGTGAAAAAATCACAATTGGAGCGCCTCCAATTGTAAAAAAAAATCACGGGCAAAAGCCACAAAACAATCCACTAAAAAGACAAAAAAGAATTACACAAGTGTTTTCTCAATTACCTAGCAAATTCACGCCCGAATTGAACCGATCCCAATGTGTCTCTTCCACCACCATCTTCACTTCGAAATTATCTTGCCCAACGTTGAATCCACAACGCCAATGTCGAATCACGACAATGAGCCACTCTAGAATCCACCAAAGTTTCAGGTTCGAATTCTCCGGAATCCACTGAAGAACAACACTCTTTTCGTATTAAATAAACAAACAATCCTTTGATGTATACTTCTTAAACCATGAGTAGAATACTCAATCAAATATCAAAGAAAACTAGCAAAATAGTCTCAGATATAAATCCTAATATCCAAGAAAAAGATCTGGAAACGTAATCCTTAAATCTGAATGAAACATATATTTATAGAAAACTATTCCGCGATCTCCGCTCGAGCGTAGGAATGGCTGCTCAAGCGGACCGACGGTCAAACACGGGAAATTCCGCTCGAGCGGGAAAAAACAACTTCCAGTATTTTTGCAGGCGATCAAACTTCTGGAACCAAGCGTTCTCCGCTCAAGCACACAAACGACCACTAGAGCGGACAAGTAACTTCGAATGCATTTTTGCATTTTACTATGGGAACACTGGCCCTCAATTTCGCCGTGGCACTACCCCAGACCCGCCAAGGGGCGCTACCCCTAGACCCCCGTCATAGTCAGCGAAGTGGCAAACATGAAAGAATTAACACCACAAACTTCTCTGCAAGACACAATTCGGGTTGAATTCGCATCTAAAACTTATAGCCTCACTGAAATAAAAAGATCGAATAATATTTTTAAAAAGAAAAAGATCGAATAATATTTGATTTGAATTGGTAGAATGATGAAAATAATATTTAAAAATAAAAACCTAACAGATTTGATTTGGTAATCCAAATCAAATAATATTTTTTTATTTTTAGAGTGGTCATTATCACAATTTCCGATCAAAAAAAAAAAAAAAAAGCCACCTTAATTCTGGAGAAGGAGAAGGACGTTGGTTGGCTAACATCATTCTCCAAGTGAAGGACAGACCCCCACAAAGCACCAATGTTATTCAAGGTGTTCATGTTCCAGAAGTTCAGAGGAATACCGTAGCATTTAAGCCAAACGTATCTTTCTTGCTTTATTTGAACTCCCGGTTTCCATTCCAAAACAAACTGGCTCCACTCTTTAAACAAATCTTTAATTTTCTGGATATTAGATTGAAGCTCTGCCTGGGAATTGAAAGTCAAGATAATATCCCTGCCTCCCCCCTGTCTGACCATAACTTGAGCGAACCCATTATCCTTCAAGGCAGATCTGATGCTGTTTATGTAGAAATCTGAGTTGAGTCTGATAATAACACTATCGTAAAGCCAGCCGTGGCCCACTTCGTTTACTTTGATAGTTATGGCCATACCCTTCTGTAGAACCTCTGCAAAAGATTTGTAGCCAGTTGAGGGGTTTGATCCTGTTACTCTGTTCGGATGGAAAGCTTCTCTTCTGACCTGGGGCCTTCTCATGCTGGGGACACTCCTATCATAGGAAGCATATTTGACTGCAAGGACTTTATCATCCACCAACAGTCCGTTTGCTTTCTGGATTGCTATGTCGGAAGCAACGTGACAGTCGAATCGCACAAATCCGAATCTGGAGTTTGTCGCTTTCCGTCTCTTGAGAGGGATGAAAGCATCTTTAACTATACCAAACTTTTTGAAAAGTTTACTCAGAGAGTTTGCATCCAAAGATCTTGGGATATTGTCCACGAACACTGTATACAGACCATTCCTTGCTTCGTAGCCTCTAGATCCACCTCCTCGCCATTGATGCACCACCGGGATCCAACCACCATTTCGTTCCATTGGAGGGTTTCTTTTAATAATAACTATAAAAAAAAAAAAATTATCACTATCATTGACAATCTATGCAATTTCATCATTCTACCAATCCAAATCAAATCTATTAGGTTTTTATTCTTGGCAATCCCGTTTGACAAAATTCTTTTCAGTTGTAATTTTATTCAATCTTTTTATTTCAGTAAGGCTATGAGTTTTAAATGTGAATCCAACTCGAATTGTGCCTTGCAGAGAAGTTTGTGGTGTTAATTCTTTCATGTTTGCCACTTCGTTGACTATGACGGGGGTCCAGGGGGCAGCGCCCCTTGGCGGGTCCGGGGCAGCGCAACGGTGGAGTTGAGGGGCAGTGCCCCTGTAGCAAAATGAAAAAATACATTCGAAGTTGCTTGTCCACTGGAGTGGCTGTTTACGCGCTCGAGCGGAGAACACTTAGTTCCAGAAGTTTGATCGCCTGCAAAAATACTGGAAGTTGTTTTTTCCCGCTCGAGCAGAATTTCCCGCGCTCAAGCGTTGGTCCGCTCAAGCGGCCATTCCTGCGCTCGAGCGGAGATCGTAGAATAGTTTGCTATAAATATATGTTTCAATCAGATTTTAGGGTTACGCTTCCAGATCTTCTTTTTGGATATTAGGGTTAATAGGAAAGGGCGGAACTTAGCTCAACACTAAGCAATCTAAGGAAAAGAAAGCTAACTACCACATACAAACTACCTAGGCCAGGAAGCTATCCTAGTTAGGTCTTCTTTCCTTTCAATCTCTTAGTTATGAATATTCTTATCCTATAGTAAGATCGATAAAGTCTTCACGTAGTTCCTTTTCTCACGCGCTTTTCCACGATTCGCCTGTGGTAAAGTAGCCCTCTAATATCCTTTAGAGTGAGGTTTCCACTTTATATCTGAGGCTATTTTGCTAGTTTTCTTTGATGTTTGATTGAGTATTCTAATCATGGTTTAAGAAGTATACATCAAAGGATTGTTTGTTTATTCAATACAAAAAGAGTGTTGTTCTTCGGTGGATTTCGGGGAATTCAAACCTGAAGCTTTAGTGGATTCTGGAGTAGCTCATCGTCGTGATTCGACATTGGCGTTATGGATTCAACGTTGGGCAAGATAATTTCGAGGTGAAGACGGTGGTGGAAGAGACACATTGGGGTCGGTTCAATTCGGGCGTAGATTCGCTAGGTAATTGAGAGAACATTTGTGTAATTGTTTTTTGTCTTTTTAGTAGATTGTTTTGTGGCTTTTGCTCGTGGTTTTTTTTTTTTTTACAATAGGAGGCGCTCCAATTGTGGTTTTTCCACGTAAAATCGTTGTGTCAATTTATCTTGATTGTTTGATTGAGATTGTTATTTACTGCTTAAAATTGATACATAATCATAAATCAACATCTAGGGAATTACTAGATTTTTCAAAATCAAACCTACCTTAAATATGTTTGTAACAAAATTGATTGGACATGAACAGAGTTTCGACTTACAACAATAGAGAAATATAAAGTTTCAAACATAGAGTAATAATGAACGACCACAGAATTTTGAACACAAAATGACAATGAAGGAACACAAAATTTCACCGCAACAATGAGGAACATAATATTATTTTACTACTATGTGTAAACTAGAGTTTCTAAGCCCTACCAAATAGAAAGTTTCAAAACCCTAGCACAATGAAACAATACCATAAATGTGAATGAAATTGATCAAAAAGAAAAACGTGAATAATGGTAACTACCAAAATAAAGATAGTAACAAAAAGAAAATGTGTATATCTTTCTTCGGTGTAATACATATCAACAATAGACATAAGGGTATAATAGTCCAACAAATAATATAAATCAGCAAAAAAAAAAAAAAAAAGACTACATGAAATAAAAGTATAAATACATAGGATTAATTAAGTTATAATTTTTCTTGGTAGACTTATTGGGCTAGAACACCTCTAAATATGATTTATCAATAAAAAATCCAAATCACTAACTTTTAATTATTTTTTAAAACCCACTAATATGTTCCTATAAATATATATATATATATATATATATATATATATGTAGTTGACTAAGGAGTGATTTGCGATATTCTAAATAAATGTACTTTTTGATGTTTTATAAAAAAAAATAAGTAGAAAAATAGAGAAAGCGGGTAGAAAAGTAAGGAGAAAATATTGATAAATGTTGATATATGTTAATTGATATGATCTAAATAAATACATGTATATAAAAAAAATATATATATTTTTTTTAATACATGTCAAACACCTACTAAGCCAATCCTGATCTTTAAAAAGAAATTTCAAAGGAAGTATCAAACTTCAACCTTTCCTTTCATAACCTATTATAAAGCTCCATTATTTTACTTTGTAAATACTACAATAGAACATTATTTGATTTGAAATCTTTCCTTCCCATCAAAAATTCTTTCCTTTTATAATAAAACTCCATTATTTTATTTTGTAAATACTACTCCCTCTGTCCCAAAATATTAGTCCCTTATTCCATTTTTCATTGTCCCAAAATATTAGTCCCTCTTCAAAAATCAAGTACAAAAATAATATAAATTTCCTATTTTGCCCTTCTTTTAAATTAATAAACAATATAAAAAGTACAATTATGACATTGATATTCCCAAAAAATGTACTATCAAAAGGATAATTTTGGAAAATCAACTTTTTTCAAATGCAATAATTGTACTACCAAAAAAAGTTGGATTCCCCAAAAGGGACCATTATTTTGGGACAGAGGGAGTATAATAAAACATTTTCGGATTTGAAATCTTCCCTTCCCATCAAAAATAATACCGCAGTGCTAGGGCCTCGATTTTTTTTTTTTTTTTTGAAGAGTGGACATCTCGCACCAACTCAGTTTAAGTTGGATTGGTTGAGTGATAAAATTGACTGATCAGTTAGGCTGCTGGTTAAAATTTATTAATTCCATATAATTTTGTATGAATCTTTGCTATATTTTTATTCTTAATTGATCAGTCAATTTTATAATCCAATTTGTTCAACCCAACTCACTCACCTTATCAAACCATATAGGCTGAGTGGGCGCAAAATGTCTAGTTTTTTTAACACATCTTTACACATAACTACCTTACCAAAAAAGAAAAAAACAACCAACACAGTCCAATAAATAAATTAAAAAAAAAATTCGAATCATTCGACCCTCAACATTATAATAGTACATTTTCTCTTATAACCTATTACTATACTGGTCCATTATTAGACGAAGTGATTCCATTATTATCATCATTATTTTTATTTTTATTTTTTATTCAAATTATCACCGTCATTTCTACTGACACTATAATAGTTCCTTTTCTCTTCTAAACTAATATTATACTGGTCCATTATTAGACTAGGGGTTATTTGGGATATCCTAAATAAGTGCATTTTTGTCTTTTTAGATTAAAAAGTTGAGAAAAAAAAGATAAATGTTTGGGTTAACTTTTTATCCTTTTACAAAAAATGTGTAATAAAAATTGTATAAATAAGTTTATAGGAGAAGTAAGTGTAATAAGCTGTACAACACCTTTTTCTAAGCAGAGGGTAAGAGATAAGGACATGATTGTCTCCTTCGCGGGCAACTATTTGTACTGTGCTGTTCGGCCCGCGGGGCCCACCACGAGTCCCATTTTGATAATCTGAACCGTTCAATATGTAGAACTTGTCGATTATTATATGCTAGTAAAAAATTACATTTATCGGATATCGAAATCACATTAATCGAATTAGTTTTTGTTCACCAGTTAACTATAACACCATCCGTTTTTTTATTTTTATTTTATACAAAACTGATTTGATCATATAGTTAGCGATATCCGATCAATGTGATTTTTTACAAGCATATAGTACTCAACGAGTTCTACATATTGAACGGTTTAGATTATCAAAATGTGACCCGTGGTGGCCCCCACGGGCTGAACAACACAGTCTAAATGGTTGCCCGCGAAGAAGGCAATCATTTCTAGACCAGTACAGCGGACCAATCACGCGGACAACCCATCACTTCAGCAAAAAGTTGAGTTGTATTTTTTTATGTGTAAATTTATTTTTTTTTTATTTTTTTTATGAATAGTGATAACTTTTTAGGTTTTAAAATAACTTTTTGACTTTTTATCTTTTTCAAGTCATGCCAAACCAGGCCTAAAGTGACTCCATTATTATCACCATCATTACTACTATCAGATTTTTTGGGATTTTCATAATAATAGTACCTTTCACTTATAAACTAGGACAAATTACACTAACAGTCCCTATAGTTTGAGATTCATGTCACTTTAGTTACTGACTTTTTAATTGTGACACATTTGACCTTAAAATTTGAATCTTGTTCTAAATAAGGATAATTGAAGATACCATTACTTAATTTCAAGGGCAAAATGGTCATTTTGATAAAATCTATACTAATTTGACTAAAAAAATATTAAAAAAATATTTTTAAATTGTTAAAAATTATTTCTATCTGCAAAAGATAAAATTATGTAAAATTAATAAATCTTTTAGACATTTATTTATTTATTTTTTTACCAAATTAATTTTTATTATGTGTTTGGATGATAATTATGTAATGAGTGGTTGTTAAGATTTTAAAGTGTAATTGATATATTTAATATATGAAATGTTTTTAATTTTAGATTTTTTGATTTAAGGGATATTGAATAATAATATCAAAGTTGTCACTATATTTGACTTTTGAAAAAATAGAAACTAATTTAATGAAAATAAAAACAACCACCCATTATATGATCATCATCCAAATACATAATAAAAATTAATTTGGTAAAAAAAAAATGTCTAAAAGATTTATCAATTTTACATAATTTTATCTTTGGTGGGTAGAAATAATTTTTAAAAATTTAAGAATATTTTTTTGACATTTATTTTGTCAAATTAGTGTATATTTTATCAAATTGACAATTTTGCCCTTAAAATTAAGTAATTGTATCTTCAATTGTCCTTATTTAGAACAAGATTCAAAATTCAGGATCAAATGTGTCACAATTGAAAAGTCAGAAACCAAAGTGACATGAACCTTAAACTATAAGGACTGTTAGTGTAATTCGCCCTATAAACTATTATTATAATGGTCCATTAGTAGACTAAGCCCTCGTTTGAGAAAGAAAAATTTAAGTAGCGTTTGGTAGAGTTTTGAAATTATGATTTGAGAATAAAGTTGTATTTTGAGTTTGTGTGTTTTGGAATTTATGATTTGATTGTGGAAAATTTGTTTGGTTATGAGTTTGAATTGAGTTTGAAATTTTTGATGTGACATATGGTATGTGATTCAAAAACTTACAAATTCATAACTAAACACACAATTCAAAATTCTAATCAAAACTCGTAAATTTTTTTAAAAAAATTCTGAAAATGTTTTTTATTTACAACATAAAAACAACGGGTGCCAATTGCAAAAAAAATTTAAAAAAAATAAAAACAACACTGTTACGGTCAACCGATCGGACGTCCGGGGGACATCCCGAAACATGACCGAATATACGTGTTTTCAAAAGTAGGTGTAGGATCACGTTTTCAGAGCTCAAACCAAACACAATGTTCAAACCAAGGACTGGAATCACATTTCTAGAGCTCCACCAAACACAACCTTAAAGTTTTTTGACTAAAATAGTTACAAAAAATAAAATTAATTAAAAAATTAATAAGACAAAATGTTACATCTAAATTATAATCATTTCATTTTTTCTCTCACAAAAGTTTAAAAAATCAAAAAATCTATCCTAAATAAGATTTTTTAACCCCAAACTAAAATAATAAAAAATTAAAAATCTAAAAAGCCAACACATCCCAAACCAACCTAAAGTGATTCCATTATTATCACCGTCATTTTCTACTATTTTACGCAAGTAAGTAAATGTTTACTTGAAATAATTATTACACTATTGGGCAATCTACTTGTTGGACCACAAGTATTATATTTGCAAATAAGGACTTCCAATATCGCATATTCATAAAGAGTCTGGATCATGTGCCGTGATTTCCTACTGTGGCCTCTGCGGCGGTCCAAAACGACATCGTTTTGGACTCTTTTTTTTTTTTGGTTCTCTCATTCTTTGCTTTTGAGCCTCTTTTTCTTCCATCTTAGCTCTCAAATCAGAGAGACGAAGATGGACGACGATGGCGATGATGGCGCAGTGACAACGACAGCGGCCATTCCCACCCTCGTCGGCTCTTTCCCAACCCCTCCCCGTGCCATCGCCGCCGAGGTGCCACCGCCATCCACACCCTTTTGTGTCTAGGCCACTCTATTACATATCCTCCTTGCAAAGAAGAGGTAGCATTAGATTTCTTCCCCAGATCTGGACGGTTCTATGATGCTAATAGATTCTATGAAGAACACCAGGCCCATTTCTTGGAGGCTTGTTTTCTTTGCAAGAAAGACCCTTTATGGGAAAGTTGAATTTTCTGGAAAAATTTTGTTTAATCCCGGAAAATTCTATATATGTTTGGGAAAAAACCAATTCTTTTTGCTCTGCAAAATATGGTCTTACTAATTGGAGATGGGTTTAGGATAGAATCGGAAAAGAATGAGATTTTGTTGTTTTATTTTTTGTTTGCCAATTTGAGGGAAGCACAAGAGAAAGAAGAGAAGACCCATTTTGAGGATTTTTGTTTTTTTAAATTTTTTATTTTCATGTAAATAAATGTAAATACTTATATGAGGCTTTGTTTTTGTGGGGTGAAGTGAGGTCGGAGTTTGTGGTCAGCTTCCATGTCTGCAAGAAAGGCAAGAGCATCGTCTTCTTCAATGAACAAGGCCTTCTTGTGGCTGTAGAGTCCATGAATGTGTTCTACTTGATGTGGGTTTTGCTTAGAGAGAGAGAGAGATGATGACTGAAACAGGGCCTTCTTGTGGTTGCTTTATTTCTTCTTCCTTCTCTCTGGTTATGATCTGCAATTTTTTTTTTTTTTTTTTTGAAATTTTGACCCAAAATGACGTCATTTGGGGCACTGCAGGACGCGTCGTAGGAAAGAACGGCAAAGGATCCGGACTCAACTTCTTTGTCTTCTACGAATAATTTTCAAAGTGTAAACAGTAAACATAACCCCTCACGCTAAATCTATCAATAAACAAATTATCAATACATTAATTCAACGTGCAAATAGTAAACAAATAATAATAATTCTATCATTACTCTCAATCTTCTAGAATATTAAAAACAACAAAAAGAAAAGTTTACGAAAATAAAAATTAAAAAAACCCACACACACATTTTTATTGAATACTTGAAAATTACAAAATACTTGCAAGATTACAAGAAAGATAAAGATGACTACTTTTGCTCATTTCTTCTCTCTATAGGTCATCTCCAATCGTTTACCAAATCCAACATCAAATTCAAATTTTATGAAAAAAAGATGCTTTTTGTGTTCCAACGGTTGCACCAAAACAATATCAAATTGAGAAAATATCAAACGTTTCATCAAACTGAGGACGACTTGCCCCTTTCACCAATTCACGGTACATAGTCGTTGAGTTGGACCCACCGGACGTCCGGCCGGATGTCCCACCGAATGACCTCTTTAAAGTAAAAATTTGTGAAAATTTTACACTAGGGGGTCGACCGGTCGACCACCTTAGCATTTTTTTGAAGCAACATAAATGAAGGCAAAAACTTCAAATTTGCTCTTACCGGTCGACCGGTCGGTCGACCCCCTGGACGACCCTCTCTGTTTGATGCACACTACAGTGAACGATTGGAGCTGTTGGTATCAGAATGAAAAAATTGACTTTTTTTTACTCAAATTTGGTGAAAAATTTGTTCAATCGTTGAAGATGCTCTAAGACTACATTTACCAAATGCAATTCACACTCTTTTATAGACATATAACAAATTTTAACTAAGAATTTGAAATATACAGAAATGAAAGATCAATTACGGTTCTTGCAACAAGATAATAAATCTTTTATAAATTTGAATTATTGAACTTAAAATACAACAAACAAACGTTGGCGCTGTTTGGGAAGCGCGTTTTGGGGCTATTATAGCCTAGTTTTGGAAATTAGCCCAAAAGCAACACTGTAGCAACCTTTTGATTGATTTTCAAAAAAAAAAAAAAAAAAAAATAGCCCTGCTGCCGGACAGTGTAGGGCCGGCCTACACTGTCAAAGGTCAAACTTCTACATCACGTGGGAAATTACTTATTTACCCCTTCACATCAATTTACAAAATTATAATTTTAGGGACAAAATTGTCATTTTAACTTCAAACATCATTTCAACACACTTTCCAATACAACAACTCAACTAAAAAATCATCTCATCTTCCCAAACACAAAACCTAAAATAGCCACTAAAATAGTCAAAAAGCCAAATAGCCTACTAAAATAGCCACTTCCCAAATGAGGCCAGGCGCTGTTTGGGAAGCGCGTTTTGGGGCTATTATAGCCTGGTTTTGGAAATTAGCCCAAAAGCAACACTGTAGCAACCTTTTGATTGATTTTCAAAAAAAAAAAAAAAAAAATAGCCCTGCTGCCGGACAGTGTAGGGCCGGCCTACACTGTCAAAGGTCAAACTTCTACATCACGTGGGAAATTACTTATTTACCCCTTCACATCAATTTACAAAATTATAATTTTAGGGACAAAATTGTCATTTTAACTTCAAACATCATTTCAACACACTTTCTAATACAAAAACTCAACTAAAAAATCATCTCATCTTCCCAAACACAAAACCTAAATAAATAGCCAAAAAGCCAAATAGCCTACTAAAATAGCCACTTCCCTTTTTTTAATTTTTAGTAATTTTTTAATATTATAATTATTTTTTTGAAAAATTAGTGTAAGATCCCTCTCCCATTTTTATAATGAAAAATCCATAATATTATTTTATGATGTCTAAAGTCTCTCAATCCTACACCCATATATCACAGAAAAAAATCAAATTAATCTGTAAAGAAGGAGTTGCGAAAGAGGATGAGGTAGTGAAGATGGTTATCATACCACACGATCCAAGCCAGTCCTAGAGAGTACATTGGCCGCAAAGTCTCCGCTATAGACAGACTCTAAGGTCGAATCCCCACCATTGTGTTAGCCCAAGACAAAGGCGGCCACACCACCACCACCACCACCACCACCAGGTCGGCCTCCAGAAAACACCTCGTTACCACCAAGAGGAAGCAGATTCAAGCCATCCTTAACTCTGTTCAACTCCCCTTCTTCTACTCCATTACTTTTCCTCTCCAGATCCACGTTGGTTCTAGTTCCTTCACTCTTCTCGAATCTAGTACTGTTCTCCCCATCAAGATTCATAGGAATGAGGAGAGTGTGGGAAGATTTTGAATTTGCTATTTGTTTGGGCTGATGAAGGATCGGAGTTGAAGATTGATGTGTTGGTTGTTTTCAAAGGAGAAGATGTTTGTCTTAGTCTCAAGAAAGGAGGTACTTTAAATAGGATAAGGACAACTTTAAAATATCTATACCCAGTTGAACACATCCCCTTCAAAATTGAGGTGGACGTAAGCAATCTAAATATTGAAGATAAGGTATTCATGCACGATATTGAGATCCACCCATCGTTGAAGCTTCTCAGTAAAGATGAGAGTATTCCCATATGCAAAGTTGTGGCGATGACATTGGAAAACTCTGAACTTGCACTGTAGGCACCGGAGCAGCACAATGCAAGGAATTTGCAATTTTCACTAGCCCAAATCAAGAATTTTCAGATAATGAAATTCGCTTAGCTATTTTAGTGCTTTCAGATGCCCAGTGAAAAATATTATGACTTTTGTTCACAACATAATCAAATGCAGGTTAGTTTTTTTTTTGGTTCACAACTAGATCATTTTTGTTGTTATAATAAACATGTAGGGTGGTGTGAATTATTGTGAAATGTTATTGAACAATTTTAATGAGATGACTATTTTAATGGGACTCTGTAGATGCACATCTTCGACCAGGCACATATTGTGTTTTCTTGGTAGGATTGTCTTGCACTTTTGTGCATAACAATCATTGCGTTTGCTTCGTGTATTGGATTGAATTTCTCTGGTTTGGATCAGAGAAATTCTCTAGTTTGGACTGAAATTTCTCTGGATTGATTTAAGAGACCTTAGACATTATGAAAATATTTGATGTCCTTTATGATATAAAATCTTAATACCAGAGACCCTAAAAAAAAAATCTCCTATTTTTTTTTTTTTTTTTTTTTTGTTTTACAAAAATATAATTTTGGCTTAAAAATTATTTAAAAATTCACTAATCCCCTTACTCAATTTCTAATCTCAACCCTCCCATAGCTTTGTTAGTCTTACCATATGTGGTGATTAAGTCCAAGGAGATAGTTAATTCTCTCATTTATATTCTCAACTAAACACACTTTAGGTGAGTCTCACAGATTATTAATCTAATCCTCCTTCCCAAAGAGCCAAACAATTATGGCATTTGTGCACATCCTGATTCAATACATATATTAGAGGGAAAATTAAAAAAAATAAAATAAATAATGGTTGGACCATTGTAACAAAATAAATTCTGAATTTTTAATTTTTTTTAAATTTAAATCATAATTTGTTGATTTGTTTTCAATATAAACTATTTGCATATTTTCATTAACTAAAATTGACCAAAAAATTAGTATTTGTCATTGAACTCAATGTAAATATACATAAAATATCTAAAATACACATTTTCATTGAGTTGAATGACCATTTTTTTTTTCTAAACAAAAATAGACAAATGGTTTAGTTTGAAAAAAAAAATTAAAAGTTTAGGATTTAAATTGACAAAATTAAAAATTTAGAATTTATTTTATTACAAAGGTCAAACCCTTATTTTTTTTAATTTTTTTGTAATTTTCCCTACATTAAATGATTGTCAAATATCATCTTTTGCTAAATACACAACTCATTAAAGGGTCATGGGAAATGTTAATGACCTATAATGGATAATCATTAGTCTTAACATACATGTAAAATGTGTATAAAACATAAAATATATAAAAAAATGAAAAATACATTAAAATTGTTATTACTTTGATATTTTCTACACCTTAACAAGAACTCTATGTGCTGTCATTGGTATAATATTTTTTTTAACACGTGATTAACATGAATGAATCATTATTTCTTCTTTTGGTACCTTCTCTAAAAATTTTGATACTTTATCCAATATAATACTTATATATTTTATAGTAAGGGTGTGATGTACTTAAACATTAAAGAATGAAACAAATCCATGAACAAAATGGATGTAAAATGACATATATGTAATAAAAAAAACTTATATATTTTCCAATGTACCAAACACGTGGTAATAAAACCATAAGTCAATTAGTAAACATTACCACTATCTAAAAATAAATTTAAGAAGAACATATGTGAATCAGTTACTCCAATTAATCTTATGAACTTTCTAATATATTGATAGCTTCTATTTGTTTTGACAATCTTACCGTGAGATCCTATTTTAAATTTTGGTATGATGTGGTAGACGTTTCCACCCTCTAAAAAAAATTATTACTGTACTTTTTCCAACATAACAATGTAACATTTAAAAAAAAAATTTCTTAGTGTATTTTTTCCAAACGTAACACTTCAATGCAACACACTCTAATGTAACACTCAAATATAACACTTTATAAAAAAACTCTTTAGTGTACTTTTTTCTAAACGTAACAATGTAATACTCTAAAAAAAATTTCTTAGTGTATTTTTCCCAAACATAATACTTTAATATAACACTCAAATATAACACTTAAAAAACTCTTTAGTGTATTTTTTCCAAACGTGACAACGTAACACTTCAAAAAAAATTTATTAGTTTACTTTTTTCAAACATAACACTCCAATGTAACACATAAAAAATTACAAAAAAAAAAAGAGATTTATTTAGTATACTTTTTTCTAAACGTAACACTCAAATGTAAGTTACTTTTTCTAAACGTAATAATTTAAAAACGTAATAATCTAATGTACCATACTAAAAACTCTTTAATGGGTTTTCCAAACATAACACTCCAATGTAACAATCCAATCTAACAAAAACTTCTTAGTGTACTTTTTCCAAATATAACACTCTAATGTAACACTAAAAAAACATAACAATCCAATATAACAGCCTAAAAACTCCTTAGTTACTATTTTCCTAAACGCAACACTCCAGCAAACAACAACAATTAAGGAGATTATAATAATAAATGAGTCATTATACATTCAAAATAACTAAATAGATTACCAAAAAAAAATTATGAAACTAAATGAAATATAACTCCAACATATAGGATTTATTGGAAACTTTCCCTTTAAAAAAATGTGTAAACATCACCAGCTGAAAATCATGTAATAGTTACATTTGTAACAGGTTATAGATAAGATAAGAGGGTAAATTAACCAGTGAAAACCTTATATCTTTTCCCACATTCCGAACGTGTGTTAATAAAATAGTAATAATTCAATGTGTAACCATCGCCAGCTGAAAATCATGCAATTATAACATTAGTAACAGGTTATAAATCATAAGATAAGTTACACTTTGTTTCCCTTAAATTTTATAATTTTTCTGTTCTGACTCAAAAAATATTTTTTCCCCACTTTTTGCCTCTAACATTTGTAATTTTTTTTTTTTTTTTTTTTTTTAATATTTTACTTCCAAAACTAACTTCCGTCTAATTTGAAATGAAAAATGCCACATTGGCATAAAAATAGGTAAATTACACTTACCCCTCATTTAAGTTTCATATTTTTTTAACTTTGGCCCTTAAAGTATTTTTTTTCTCACTTTACCCCTTAACATTTGTAATTTTTCTCAATTTACTCCCTAAACCATCTTATGTCCAATTTTGGGACCAAAAACTCAAAATTTCAAATCCAAACGCAAATTCCAATCCCCTCTCTTCTGTAAAAAAAAATATTTTGTTAATTTTTTTCCAAACTAGTTTCTAATTTTTTTTATTTAAAAAAAAATGTCACGCCCCGAATAATTAATACAAAACAGATTCAGCATTCCAACATATTGATACAAATTTGACAGATAGTCAAAAAAATTAAGCAGATAAAATATTTGAACAAATATTTAAAAGTGATATTTATTCATAAATCTCTCTTCATCTACTTATGTTCCACTTACTCCAAATTATTTTCTTATGTTCCAATAAGTCCTATGGGTGACATAGTTACCAAAATACCCCTAATAATATTTACATTGACAGTATAAATGTTTCATGATGTGAACATTCACACTGTCAATGTGAACATTCACACTGTCAAATATGAATAATTATATCACCAAGTTACTAAGCATTCAAAAAATATTTGTAAGGTTAAAATTGTCCATAATATACCTTAAATATGCGAATTAGGATTTGGTGGGTCAAATGTCCAAATAATAGGACTTATTAGAATACAAAAATATATTATAGACTAATTGGAATATAAGTGCTTGAAAAAGATTTCCTAATAAATCCCCTATTAAAAAATTAAGCAGATAATTAAAAAATTCAACAGATATATTAAGGGTGAAATTGAAAACAAAATGTCTTCTAAAATAATAAATGGACTTCTCATCAAACTGGGTGAATCCCTCACCAACAAAAAATATCTACTAAACCTAATGTCTTAGACAATTGTTAGATTTGACTTTTCAACAATTTTCTCAAAAAGAATTTTTATAATTAAAAAAAAATAAAAATATTTTTTTACCGAAAGATCTTATTGAAAATTTTATGAAGATTGCCAAGTCTGTATGTCATTTTTAGTCAATTCCCTAAATTGGGGTCATCAATGGCCAAGTCTTGTGGTATTAGTGAATAAAATTAATATACAATGGATTGAATTTGAAATTGTTGAAACTGTGAAGATCGACAAAGATGATTTTCGAAGCTTAAATAAATTTCTAGCAATAATTAAATAAGCTACTGCAGTTATGAGAGTAAAGTCCGAGAATTATTACGACACAAATTGTGTCTATTATAGCTGAAAATATTATATTCAATTTTGTCAACCTAATCAAATTTAATTACTCTATCCTTCATCTTGTACAAATTTAATCTCCAAGAAAAATGAAAAATAGTGAAAATTTTATGACCCATCGTTGAAAAAATTGATAGGCTCATATTTTTCATAACATATTATACAGTATTCTTCAACATGATAAACAAAATATGCTACCAAAATGATATAATTGTAATCGTAAATTATGAAAACCTCCAAACTGGTATATGACAAAGTATAGGAAATGCTCCAAATGCTTGAAGAACAAATAATTGAAGTACTAGATTTCTTCTTCTACTATTTGGGAACGGTATGGGATCAAGCGAGGGGCCCGAATTCATTAAAATTCAATGAAAACGATGGACATTTGTATCTCTAAAAAATAGGATAGGAATCTTGCAAGTTGAAGACATAACAATGTGATTTACATGATAACTAAAACCAAAGTGATTGGAATACCCACTAACAATGGAGCATATTGCCTCGTTTGGGAAGTGGTTATTTTAGTAGGCTATTTGGCTTTTTGGCTATTTTATTTAGGTTTTGTGTTTGGGAAGATGAGATGATTTTTTAGTTGAGTTGTTATATTGGAAAGTGTGTTGAAATGATGTTTGAAGTTAAAATGACAATTTTGTCCCTAAAATTATAATTTTGTAAATTGATGTGAAGGGGTAAATAAGTAATTTCCCATGTGATGTAGAAGTTTGACCTTTGACAGTGTAGGCCGGCCCTACACTGTCCGGCAGCAGGGCTATTTTTATTTTTTATTTTTTATTTTTTTGAAAATCAATCAAAAGGTTGCTACAGTGTTGCTTTTGGGCTAATTTCCAAAACCAGGCTATAATAGCCCCAAAACGCGCTTCCCAAACAGCGCCTGGCCTCGTTT
>JAPPVO010002717.1:0-26074 GCA_030407325.1 Camellia japonica | reverse complement strand
CGGTGAACTTGGGGGATAATGTGACCATGTGATCGGGGGATGAACCGCCTGCGGATGGCGCTCAGTTTACTCCAGATATGGTGGATGGCATGCACTGTTTTGAGCACATTTGCGAATGTTGTTAATTTGTACTTTCTGACTTGGGTATTGGGTCTGTCTTGTTGTACCGAGTCAGTCCTATTTTGTTGGAGTTGGGTGATTTCAAGGGTGTTACCTCGGACATCACTATCTTGTTTTGTGTTTGTCTTTTTGTTTTGTCTTGAGTCTGTTTCTGCCACGGAGCCAGTTGTGCCAACAGATCTGAAATGAAACAACAGTGATTTTCACATCCTTGTGTTTACTTCTGCCTTGTGCCAGTTGTGCTAGAAGTTTGAATGAAACGGCGGTGCATTTCACCTGCTCTTCTGTGCCTCGAAATTATTGCATTGACCTAAGTTTTTCAAAACTTTTTGAACACTGCGGTGAAAACGAAGAGGAAGGAATTCCTCGGGATTTGCAAAAATTTGATCAATTGAGAGAAAGAGAGGCATGCTACGCCCTTAATGAATGAAATCATGCTTGTTAGTGTGAGTACTGGGAAGGATCCTGGCTTGATCCAGATTGGTTCTACACTGTCTTCAGCGCGAGCGACTGGTCGCTTCCTTAAAAGATTTCAAAAAATGTTTTGCGTGGTCCTGCGAAGACCTGTGTAGAATCACTCTTGAGATTGTGCAGCTTAGGATCGCTCTCAGCCTCGAGACTCGACCCCTCTGCTTTCAAAACCTTGAACTCAGATTCAGAATGTTCAACAGTCAATCAATGTGAGGCCTGTGTGGCCAGATTTGAAGCAGCCCTCGAACTAGGGGCATGGAAGTCAGATCAAGAAGATCAGATCGTCACAGAAGCTTGCAAAGTTAGATCAGGAAGCACCCCTCGAACTAGGGCAAAAGAATTTCAAATGTGCTCGAAGAGTCAAAGATGAAGATCAGCGGGAATGCCAAATCCAGAAGGGAGAAAAGAAGAAATTATTGCTGAAGGACAACTAAGTTCCTATCCACAACACTGGGCAATTAGCCCCCATTGGATGGACTCCTGCATCGTCAGCGAACAGCAGCCATTCTCCTAGATTCAGATGACTTTAGGATCTCAAAACCATTTGACATAGACCAAGCTACACTTTTACCCTTGAGAGGCTCGCTGGGCTGAAAACCCGGAAGGACGGCCTAGGCAAAAGTTAGAGCAAGAAAAGAACAAAAAGAACAAAAAAAAAAAGAAAAGAACAAAAGAACAAAAAAAAAAGAGAAAAATGCAAAGAAAAGAACAAAAAAAAAGAAAAATGAAAAGAAAAGAAATGAAAAAAAAAAAAAAACACAAGCTCGCAAGGTTGAAAACCCGGAAGGGCGGCCTTGGCAAAAGTTAGAGCGCAAAAGGAGAGGTTAATACCCGAGTGTACCTTAACCCCCCGAACTACGTAAGGCTTGATTCCCATCTTTGGGATACGTAGGCAACTTCATTCTGAAGTCCAGCCGTAAAACAATTCAAATTCAATTGTGTCCATGCGATGGTTCTGGTCATCTTTGTCTTCTCTGTATCTGAGGATTTGGTTGTGTTCGTTACTTGAGATGCGCTGCGGTGCCATTCAAACAAGGGGCAACTTTCCGTTGCTATTCAATGCGCTGCGGTGCCATTCAAACAAGGGGCAACTTTCCGTTGCCATGCAGTGTCCTTCAGGAAAGGGGCAATTTTCCTTCGGATCTGAGGTTGTGCATCTCAAGAGTAGGTTCCGTGCTCGTTCAGCAGTGGCCGTTCGCGAAATAGTTTTTGAGAATTTTTACTGAGGTTGACTAATTTTCTCGAAAAGTATTCCATTTTTCAAAACTGGACCATTTCTTGGACCCAAAAAAGGAAAATTTTCAGTGCTCATAGCCTGACTTGCATGATTTTAAATCAGAAAATTGAACAAGCATGTTAATCTAACTCTCATTTTGGTCAAAATTGTTTTAGTAGAAAGCCAAAAACAAAAAAATGGTCGAAATGATGAACTAGGGGCACAGTTGAGTCAGGTGTTCTATCTCTTCCCCATTGTCAACATACTTGCCAGAAAGGGCACCATACTTGCGAAGAAGGGCACTCTACCTACCAGAAAAGACACAATTGAAGGCGACAACAAAGGGCTGAAAGTTCTTTCACCCTCCGAGCAACGAGGTATCAAGCCAAGTGCGAAGTACGAACTGGAATGGATCAAGATATTCCACTCCCTCATCTGGACAAATCTGATCATGTCCAAACTCCCCAGCAGCATCGTCAACTGATGTTAGCTGCAGATTTGCTACACACCCAGCTGTAGCACAGCCCCTCTGTGAAAAAAAACTCACTGTTGTGAACAAGAATGAGAATCTAGTAGAATACCAGAGGCGAGAGCCCACAACTTCTACTTATCCATCAACCACCCAAGGGAGGGATAAAAAATGAGAGATTGAAGAATAGAGAGATATGCGCTGAGAGAAAAAGTGAGGAAAAGGGCTTTTCAGAGAAAACAGAGCCTGAGGGCCGTGATGTGAGGATCACAAATAAGAAAGGGTGGGAAACACTACCCAAGGAAACAGGCTCCCTGTGCACGTCTAAGTGTTGTGTCTTTTGTTTTGTTTCGATTCTTGTTTTGAGTCGTTTCGAGTGTTACTCGATGTGTTTAGGTTGTTTACCTTTTGTTTTCAGTTGTTGAGTCGTTTTTACTGTGGTCAGTCATAGGCTCAATACCCAGTTGCGAACTTATATTCATTTCTCAATTTCAAAATGATTTGTTTTATGCTCAGAGTGCCGTGCCATTCTCCGCATTTGTGCAAAACAGTGGTTCTTTCATAAACTGCAGGGTTCAACCCAGGTCATGTGAGAACAGTAGAACCAAGACCTATCTGAAGCTATATTGGTTCCGAACTACAAAGCAAAAGAAAAAGAGCGAAAATCGAAGCATCTGAGTGTGCTTCAACTTTAGAAAATTTCGTGATTGTATTCCAGATGTACCTTTTCAAGCCTTGTCAATGCTCCGAAGTATGAGTGTGCCTCTACCTCAAGTGCAAGATCAAGCCTGCTTCAAAGTTATGCACCCTTCCACCCGCATTGTTATGCACTCTTCCACTCGTTGTATTGTCATGCACACCTTTACCTGCGTTGTCACGCACACTTGTTGTATTGTCATGCACACCTTACTTGCATTTATTTGCATCTTGTGTTATCTTTTACCATTTATCCTTTTATGCTAAGCAGCGTTTGGGATCGTTGTCCTCCGGGACTTTCTCAGGTTGCGTTGTGCGCGCACTTGAGCGGTTGTCTTCAGACCTCTTCTGATGATTTTAGCGTGGTTAGAGTATTCTTTTCCTCACACGATTTCAGCGTGTTTGGAATTTATCCCAGGTTGCGTTGTAGACGCGCTGGGCAGTTGTTTTGGACCTCTTCTCACGATTTCAGCGTGGTTAGAGTGTTCTTTTCCTCACACGATTCAGTGTTTGGAATTTATCCCAGGTTGCATTGTAGACGCGCGGACGGGTTGTTTTGACCTCTTCTCATGATTTCAGCGTGGTTTGAGTGTCGTTTCCTTACGCGATTTCAGCGTGTTTGGAATTTATCCCAGGTGCATTGTAGACGCGCTGGGCGGATTATTTTGACCTCTTCTCATGATTTCAGCGTGGTTAGAGTGTTCTTTTCCTCACACGATTTCAGCGTGTTTGGAATTTATCCCAGGTTACGCATTGTAGACGCGCTGGGCGGGTTGTTTTGACCTCTTCTCACGATTTCAGCGTGGTAGAGTTGTTCTTTTCCTCACACGATTTTAGCGTGTTTGGAATTTATCCCAGGTTGCATTGTAGACGCGCTGGGCGGTTGTTTTGACCTCTTCTCACGATTTCAGCGTGGCTTGAGTGTCCCGTTCCTTACGCGATTTCACCGTGTTTGGAATTTATCCCAGGTTGTGTTGTAGACGCGCTGGGTGGATTGTTTTGACCTCTTCTCACGATTTCAGCGTGGTTTGAGTGTCCCGTTCCTTACGCCATTTCAGCGTGTTTGGAATTTATCCCAGGTTGCGTTGTAGACGCGCTGGGCAGATTGTTTTGACATCTTCTCACGATTTCAGCGTGGTTTGAGTGTCCCGTTCCTTACGTGATTTCAGCGTGTTTGGAATTTATCCCAGGTTGCGTTGTAGACGCGCTGGGCGGATTGTTTTGACCTCTTCTCACGATTTCAGCGTGGTTTGAGTGTCCCGTTCCTTACGCGATTTCAGCGTGTTTGGAATTTATCCCAGGTTGCGTTGTAGACGCGTTGGGCGGATTATTTTGACCTCTTCTCATGATTTCAGCGTGGTTAGAGTGTTCTTTTCCTCACACGATTTCAGCGTGTTTGGAATTTATCCCAGGTTGCGTTGTAGACGCACTGGGCGGGTTGTTTTGGACCTCTTCTCACGATTTCAGCGTGGTTAGAGTGTTCTTTTCCTCACACGATTTTAGCGTGTTTGGAATTTATCCCAGGTTGCATTGTAGACGCGCTGGGCGGGTTGTTTTGACCTCTTCTCACGATTTCAGCGTGGCTTGAGTGTCCCGTTCCTTACGCGATTTCACCGTGTTTGGAATTTATCCCAGGTTGCGTTGTAGACGCGCTGGGTGGATTGTTTTGACCTCTTCTCACGATTTCAGCGTGGTTTGAGTGTCCCGTTCCTTACGCCATTTCAATGTGTTTGGAATTAATCCAGGTTGCGTTGTAGACGCGCTGGGCGGATGTTTTGACCTCTTCTCACGATTTCAGCGTGGTTGAGTGTCCCGTTCCTACGTAATTTCAGCGTGTTTGGAATTTATCCCAGGTTGCGTTGTAGACGCGCTGGGGGATTGTTTTGACTCTTCTCACGATTTCAGCGTGGTTGAGTGTCCCGTTCCTTACGCCATTTCAGCGTGTTTGGAATTTATCTCAGGTTGCATTGTGCGCGCACCTGGGCGGTTGTTGTTTGGACCTCCTCTCACGATTTCAGCGTGGTTTGTGTGTCCCGTTCCTTACGCGATTTCAGCGTGTTTGGAATTTACCCCAGGTTGCATTGTAGACGCGCTGGGCGGATTATTGGACTTCCTTTCACGATTTCAGCGTGGTTTGAGTGTCCCCTTCCTCACACGATTTCAGCGTGTTTGGAATTTATCTTAGGTTGCGTGGAACGCGCTCCTGATTGATTTTCTTTATTCTTCCTCCACTCACGAGTCCAGCGTGGTTGGCGTATGTCACCATTTTGCATCTATTGTACTCTCTGTTGCATCGCATCTATTATCTATTACATCACATCTATTACATCCATTGCATCGTATCTATTTTATTGTCTGGTCTAGGAGACCTTAAATCCTTCAGTCTAAGGAGACCTTAAATCCTGCATCATCATTCGCGCTGTTTTGCGCATTGTACTTGCATTTTACTTGCATTTCATCGTACTATCTTGTGCACTCTCCGGTCTAGGAGACCTTAAATCCTCTAAAGGTGCAATTCCTTTGGTGTTTGTCGTGCCCGAACGACTTCCAGTGGTCTGGTATAGCCACCTGCCTTGTTAGCGGTGAGTTCCTAGGAGACCAACTGAGACGGTGGAAACTAGAGTTCGAATGGCTCATGCCTAGAAACAAAGGTTCGGAATTTCCGAGACTAAAGTCTGGTTTAATACCCAGGGTTATATCCTCAGCTTGAAATCTATATGGCAGCCCCATAGATTGAGATAGCATATGTATGCGCCTCAATTCTGGATACTGAACCAACCTAGTCTGTCACCCTGTTGGAGAATAGGGAAAGCTGCAACCATAGTCAAGAAGAAAAGTAGTACCTGTGGTTCAACTGAGAAGAAGAGGAAGATTCCCACATCAGCATGTGGTAGGACATTGCCGAGGTAAGTCATTGCCAATTGCCCCTGTAAGGTACCTCCCTTTTCCTAGCTATCACATTGCATTTTAGTCATTACAGTGCATTACATAAATCCTGAATTTTCAAACCGGCTTCGCGTAGCGTATAAGTCCAATTTTCAAACCGGCTTCGCGTAGCGTATAAGTCCAATTATCAAACCAGTTTCGCATAGCGTATAAGTCCAATTTTCAAACCGGCTTCGCTTAGCGTATAAGTCCAATTACCGAAATCTTCCCGCATAACATTATCCTACCCCTGAACTACGCTGGTTTGATTCCTTACAAAGGGATACGTAGGCAGCCTGAGGGCGCAACCATTTATTTGTCTGTACTTTGTTTGTTTGTCTAAGTCTTCGGCCTTGTCAAAAATGGGTCATCTCTGGGCTTTGACATTCACTCCCGTCACTTCTTGACTTCCGAGTTCTGTCAAAGAGGGGCAACTGTAGACACCAATTTTTGACCGCCCTTAAGACTTGGGCACCTCTGATGGTTTACTTGTTGGAGATAGGTGTGCAGGGCAAAGGTTCAGTTTCTTCGGCAAGGAGAGAGACAAATCTCAACTTCACACCCCATTTCGGACCAAAGCTATTTTGAATGGTTTTTAGACCTTAAAACCCTCTCTTTCAAAACATTTTTGAAATAAAGTTTCTACGATGCTCTGAGGCTCGCATTTTGTTAAATGTTGCGCTTTTCGGTAAACCGAGCAAAGACAAAGTGGAAACAAATGAAAGAGTAATGAAATCTTTGAAAAATCTTTCAAAACACCTTACTTAGGGGTTTGGAGTTGAAGAAAAGAAGAGAAGAGGGAAGAAACCCAGTTGGGGGAGAAAATGGGCATGAACTGTTAAGAGAGAGTCGAGCAGCCCTCGCTGAATCGAGCCTATTCATTTGCATACTTGTACTCCAGCTATGAGGCCACCACCGTTGGAAATAAGACTTCCGGGCCTTCATTTTGCACTCAAGAATCTCCTAAAGCCGATTCCGGACGGGGGAGATATGGTTGATTGAAGTAGGGCATCACTCCGGTTGGACCGAATCTGCGCGGCTTCACCAAAATAGGCATAACTTTTTGCACAGGAGGAATTTTAATGCAAGGTTTGCGCCATTGGAAAGCTAACTTCCGGGGCTTCAATTTGGACACTTGGCCGACCACCTTTGGACTTCCCAATCACTGGCCGACCACCTTTCTTTCCGGCAGACCAATTTTTGTCCTGAAAAGTAGCAGGCCAACCATAAAAGGTGCTAGGCCGACCACTTATGCCTAGAAATCCCAAAATTGACAGATATTCTCCTTCCAGCTGTCTTCCACAACCTCCAGCTGTCCCTAGCTCAGATTTTCGACCTTAGTGTTGCTTTTGCTATATATGATGATATATCTCCCATTTTCCAAAGGGGACAACCTTCTTGGACAAGCTTGAGAGCCTCTCTCACTAAAACTCCTTCTCTCTCTACAAATTTCAGATCTAAATCTCTGTCTCTCTTTCTCTCTAGTGGGCTCTCTCTCTCTCTCTCTTGCCCTCTTGTGCATAGAAGTAAAAAAATACTTCTTATTTACATATACTTCCTTCATCAAAGTTGATCACCATTGGCTTGAGGTCCCTTGGAACCTATTTTTGGGCTGATTGAAGGTTTCTTGGCTCAGAAAAGTGATGGTTTTGCTGCTGTCCTTCAAGGGTCTTCAAGGGTAACCATTTTTTTCCCCTTTTGGGCATTATCTTGCTTCATCTATTAGCCTTACTTGCAAGCATTTTTGAGCTTCGCCATAAACTCAAAAGTGTCTTATTTTGAGCCCCTCTTCAACTTTGTTTCAGGACGCTTTGCTGTTTGAGGTCATCTATTTCCTTGTTTGCTCAATCCCTCTTTTAGGGCTAATTTTGAATCCTATTTTAGCCTTACTTGTGAACATTTTCGAGATTTGTCATAAACTGAAAAAGATCTTTTTTTGAGCTCCTCTTCAAGTTTGGTTAAGGTCTCTTTTCTGTTTGGGGTCATCTTCCCCTTTGCATGCTTCATTTCCACATGATTAGGGCTATGCATTAGAGCATTTGCATTGGCTTTGGTTTGGCCTCTTAGCCACTGAAATCTAGTGGATTTTCAATGGCTTAAATGTATTTTTGAGGGCCAAAATCAGAGGGGGGTGACCCCCTCTCTCCTTGTCTTGTTTGGTGGCCTTTTTGGCCTTCCAAAGGACCCCCTATTTGTAAGCTTCCAAGATTTGTTTCTTTCATTTTTCAGTGTGTTTTAGGACCCCCATAACTAATTTTCAGAGTTGTTTTTGCTATGCTAAGTGTCCATCATGCATGTGTGGAACAACCCTCTTTTTGGCCTTCCAAAGGACCTCATAGTTGCATGCTTCTAAGTCTTGTTTTAGGGCCTTTTCAGTGGGTTTTAGGACCCCCATAACTCATTTTCAGAGTTGGTTTTGCTATGCTAAGTGTCCATATTGTATGTGTTGAATACCCCCTTGCATAGCCCTCCAAAGGAGCTCATCATTTTTGCATGCAATGGCTACATTTCAGTGGCTATTTGGGCCTATTTTGGCATGTTTTATTCACTATTTTTGGCTGGTTTGATGAGATTTCATGTGCTTCATATATGTGCCATACAACTCATGTTTACTAGCTAATGTTGCATGTTGTTTTAGCCCTTCATGTTAGCACCTTTTGGCCATGCTTTGAACTAACATTGTGCATGTTTTGGGACTGACTTGGCTCTGTCTTTGTACTTCATGGTCAAATAATGCTCGTTTTGCATAGTTATAGTTCAATGCATTGGACTAGTTTTGGGTTTCGGGGCTTATTTCATGCATCGGGTGCCATATTTCCATGCTTCGGGATCATTTGGCATCATGTTTCAGTGCTGGAAATTACATGTTTGTATGCCATCTTTCATCCCTTGCCATGCTTTGGTAGAGTGGCATTTCATGCCTTAGGTTCGGTCTTCGGTATCCGTACATGTGTGCATGCATTTCGGTTGTTTCATTTTCATCTTATGGCCGCTGATGTGAGTGTGGCTGAGGTCCACTCATATTGGCGTAAGCCCATATTGCATTGTGTATGCCATCTTTAATCCTTTGCATTGCGTATGCTAAGTTGTATGTTAGTGCATTGTGTATGCCATTTCAATTCATAGCATTGTGTATGCTAGGTTGTATGTTAGTCACATTCATGCATGTCATGCATATTGCATTGTGTTTGGGATAGGAGTTAGCCTCAGCACGGGAAACGAGGGACGTTTCGTACTTCGAGTGACGGAACGTGTCTCAATTCCCGGTCGCCGACACTCCGGATTACACATGATGAAGTCTAGGCATGGTTGTGTTTATATGTGCATTCATTTCATATTGAGTCGTGCAAATCGACTCCTCGGCCATCATGCATCAAGATGCGTGATTGGTGGCACGAGGATCGAGGTATGCATACATATGTGAAAATACTTTGCCATGCCCCTTTCTTGCTCTCTATTGCAGCAAATCAGAAACCGGCAGTCTTTTGGAGCTTCGTGCAATATTCCGGGCTTAATTGTAAACAGAGGCTAATCGGGACATCGCAATGGATTTCCGCGCAAGGCAACTCAAGCATGCATCATTCATCATTTGGAACAGGGCTGAGGCGGTCCATAGATTTGCATGCTAGTTTACTGCTTTCCTAGTTAAATTTGTTAATTAATTAGGGTTTTGTACTTATTTGGGCTGTATTATTTATTCGGACCCTCCGAGCGAGGGCACAATTGTAATAAGTGTGCGTGTGTGTGATGTATGTCTTCCAACCCCACGTCTTTCTCCCTTTTATTTACCAGCTTATGATGGTTAGTTTAGGGCATGTTTCAATTAGCATACAGTATGATAGCATGTTTGCATTCATTCATCTGTCTTGCATGCACCGGGCTCGGCGCATCATACTAATTGCATTGTATTTCAATTCCGAGTTGAATACTTGTTAGTTGTAGCATTTCACATGCCATCCTTAGAATAGCCGAGCCTATTTTTAGTTGCATTTTGCATGTGTTGCATTAGGCATTTCAGCATAGTTAGGATCATGCATTGATTTCTAACATAACTTCTGTTTTGCTTGGAGTACTCGATAAGTGTTTATGCTTTAGCATCCTTGCATGTGTGTGAGTGACTGCCATGATAGCATGCTTACCATGAGGCTATGTGCTTATGTGATATAACTGCCTGAATGCCTGTGGGTGAAGGTTGGGTTATTTGAATTGGAACAATTCATCGATTGCGAGTTTCAAGCCCACTAGATAGTGGCAAATCACCATATTTTCTAAGCCGACCTGAGGGTGGCGAATCCATATTTTAGCCTACTTGCGAGTAGCAAACCATCTTTCAAAAACAAACATGAAATGTGTTGTTCCAATTTAGGCGACCCAGTCTATACTTGTATGTTGTGCGCATCACATAGTAAATCTAGGCTAATAACCACAATAAGAACGCATAATGTTTTCAAAACTAGATATCATGGTTTGTAGAGGCCGATCTTTGATCGGGCGAGCGGGGGTGCTCACGAAGTGACCTTCCCCAATCGTACCCAAGTTCCCGAGCCGAGGCAACTTTGGTGATGACGGACATGTGGCCTTAGGCAACGAGTCAGGGTTTCCTAAATTTCTCCAAAAATAAAATATTTAGGTGACGACTCTATATCTGGCAAAGCAGTCCATGTTTGGCACTTCTTTTCTAAAAATCTGTTTTCTCAAAACGATTTGCCGGATTTGGACTCTTTGGTTCAGATTAAGAACCGTGACATTGAGTCCTGAATTGTAGTGAGCCCAAATGAACAGAATGGGACTCATCCTCCCGGGGCGTTCGGGGACGTCTACACTAAGCTAATAAACTAATTAGCTAAGCAATTTAAATGAATGGCCTCAGGAAGCGAGGGATGCATGCATGCTCGGTTGCTTCCTCCCGAAAATCCACCACTTTGCCTCTAGATGCCTCTGTTTGCACATCTTTGGACCTCTAAAAATTATGCCAACTTCTAGATTGTTTCTGTTCCATCTCAAGAACACGCTGATGGCTGATCGACTACAATTGATGGCTATCGGCCATCACTGGTGGCTGGTCGGCTGCCTTGGATGGCCGGTCGGCTAGTGCATGTGGCCGGTCGGCCACTGACTCCTTTTGCTACAACAGAGCACAAACAGAGGCATGGCCGTGTATTTTACAAGGAATGTGTGTACTGCCACCCTCCTTATCATATCTCAAGCTCAAAGGAGTGTGGCACTTGGCTCTCAAGCCACCAACCAAGCATTTTCAATGCATGATGGCTAAAGAACCAAGCTTGTACAAGCTTAGTGAATGCACACATAAGACTCAAATGGCCACCACCCTATCATGCATGATCAAGGGTGACGGCGACCAAGAAACGTGACACGTTTCATCACTTTGAGTATGAAACGTCCCATATTTCTTGTGTTTGGATTAACATCCAATCCAAACACATGCAATGCAACACAAATGCTTATCTTGTTCATGTTTTACTTTGCTCATTTTGTTTACACATTTTGCATTACCAAAGTGAAAGTTCTCTAATGAGAGAGAGGTCAACCAAAGGATGGTCTAAGACATGAGAGAGATCATGCCTTTGGCTAGGAGAAACCCTCAAAGAGAGTTAAAACCATTGAGCACAAGCTCTATCTCAAGCTTAAACACAACCCTAAGGCCAAAAAACCCTCAAAACAAATCAAAAGTGAAGAAATAAGGGAGATGGCAGATATTTTAGTGCTAAAGTGGCATGAAAAACAATACAACAACATGCAAGCAACACATGCACAACATGTTAAAGGCTAAAAGCATTGAAACTAGTGAAGGACACAACACTAGAGGCATGCAATACAATGCTCGACAACAGTCCAAAATAGTCCTAAAAAACCCTAAATAGAGTTCTAAAACATGCTTGAAATAAGCTAAGAATAGCTATATTAAGAGGCCAAAACAATAGCACATACTAGGCAATTTAGCACAATTGCACTACAAGCATATAAAGCAAAGCTCATGTGATCAAACCAGCTCAAAATAGAGCTTAATCATGCCAAGTCAATGACCTAAACATGCTGAAACTTAGGCACAAAAGGCAAGAAAAACATGCTCGCATGTTGGCTCACAAACAAGACACAAAGCACAACTCTCAAAAGTAATGGAAGAGTGGAATATGTGAGAGTGTGACAGAGCTATAAGCACTGAAATTACATGTAAAATGATGCTATATCATGCAAACATCACAAGCAAAGCATGCTAGAGGCCCTAAAACTCAAAGCTAGTAAAGGCCATTTACACTATAGCTATACAAAGCGAAGCACATATGACCAAGACCAACCAAAACAGAGCTAAAGCATGCTAAATTAGTAGCAAAAACATGCTGAGATAGAGTCCCAAAAGGATAGAAAAACATGCTCACCTCTTAGACCATCTACACATGTAAACAAGACAAGAGGAGGATGGACCACCCCCTCTTATTTTGGTCCTCAAAACCAACTTTCTACCACTGAAATTCCTCTAGAATTCAATGGTTAAAAGGCCAAGAAAAGGGGTTTCAAAAGCTTTAAAAGGAGGCTCAAAAGCTTCACAAGCTAGAGAGCAAAAGGGAGGAAACCACCCCCAAACCAAACAAGGCTTAAACCACTATTTTAGAACCTTAAAAACAGAGTTTTTTAGAGGTTAAAACCAGCCTCAAAATAGTGTAAAAAAATGGCCAAGCACTTAACCAAAACAAAGCTTAAAAGGGACAAGTTCTTACCCTTGAAGCACAGCAGCAAAAGAGGTATATTTCTGAGCTAAAACCAAGCTTTACACCTCAAATAGGACCTCCAAGGACCTCAGCTCCAAGATGAAGGTATTTGACTAAGGGTCTTAGTGCAAATATGTAGAGAAATCTCAATTCTAAGCACAAAATAAGTAGAGAGAGAGAATTCTAGAGAGAGAGAGACAGAATTCTAGCTCACAAAATTTATGAACCTTCAAAATAGGGGAGACACCTCCCCTTATATAGAAAATGCAAGCCAAAGCTTGCTTGAATCCCTCCATACACGTGTATGGAGGATACATTCAGTGACCAACAGCTGGCACATAAAATATCTAAAAAATGAGAAAAATGGCCGTCGGCCATCACAAGTGGCTGACCGGCCATCAGTGTAGCCGACCGGCCACCACTGATGGCCGATGGGCACAAGCCATGGCTGATGAGCATTAGGGATGGCCGACAAGCCATCCTCTCCTCCAAATGCAAATCAACAAGCTCTTGGTCCATAACCAAGCACAAAACAGACAAGTTTCAAAGGCTCAAAGGCAAGGCGCTCTGCCAAGAACTTCGGGCGTCCAAAACGAATACAAACATAGATGATCATCGAGTGTTCAAACGATGACGTCCAAATCTTGAGGACGGTCAAAAATAGGGTGTCTACAGGTGTCAACACCTTGAATTCTAAGTTTCTAAGGAACTAGTTGCCCAGACCGAAATTCGGTTCTAACTCCCAAACCGGGTACTCAATTCGAGTCCCGTCTTCTCCCACAAGTCTCTCGTGCCAAGGCAATTGTGTGTGCCAAGTTTTGTGCTAATCCGATGCTGGTTGGTGATTTTGGGGTGTCAACACCTTGAATTCTAAGTTTCTTAAGGAACTAGTTTGCTTAGACCGAAATCCGGCTCTAACTCCCAAACCGAGAACCCAATTCGAGTCCCGTTTTCTTCCACAAGTCTCTCGTGCCAAGGCGGTCGTGTGTGCCAAGTTTCGTGCTAATCCGACGCCGTTTGGTGATTTTGGGACGTCAACACCTCAAATTCTAAGTTTTTTAAGGAAGTTTGCTTAGATTGAAATCCAACTCTAACTCCAAAACGGAGAACCCAATTCGAGTCCCGTTTTCTCCCACAAGTCTCTCGTGCCAAAGCAGTCGTATATGCCAAGTTTCATGCTAATCCGACGCCGTTTGGTGATTTTGGGGCGTCAACACCTCGAATTCTAAGTTTCTGAAGGAACTAGTTTGCCTAGACCGAAATCCGGCTCTAACTCCCAAATCGGGAACCCGATTCAAGTCCCGTCTTCTCCCACAAGTCTCTCGTGCCTAGGCGGTCATGTGTGCTAAGGACCAGGCTGTAATGGTGCGCCAATCCAAGTGGGAAACTTAACAATGGAAAATCCTTTGTCTTTATTTCTAATTATGTAATTAGCATCTATCCTTTTGGGCTATGTACGGTTAATGTGTGGTTATTCTTAGCTTAAAATGCAAAGATACATTTTATATATCACACCCCAAACCCGAGTATGACTGGCCGTGGCCCACAGGGTCTTAGCCCAGGGCACACGTAAGCCTAAACACGAATTCATAAACACATTGAATAACTAAAAAATAGTCCAATAATAAATAACCAAAACTCAATCCAGTGACATGCTACAATTATAAACGGAAAAACCAACCATAATCAAAACCATCCAAACTTATGGGATATAAACAGCCCACATATCAAAATAATCCTAAATGAACACCAATAAAAATAAAAATAAATATGCACAAACTTGACATAACAATCTAAAACAAAATAAATGAATGTCCTAGAGGTCCATGCAATTAAGTCCCCGCTACGCCATGAGTTCACTCTAAATCCTTCTAACACCTGGAAATGATAAACAATCAAGTCAGCTGATAGCTCAGTAAGTAGCAACGTGGATAGTAAATACAGTTTTGAAAATAGGGTTCAATTCCAAAATAAGATATATATCACAGAAACTAGATTGACATACAGTTTGGTAAAGACAATCTGTTTCAAAAAGAAGGTTCCATAGTTCAACAGTTAAAATACTCATGTCTCTCAAGAACATGATAAATGACATTTTTCACTTAAAACAGATTACAACATGAACACCAATAATTTTCTGGGTACCAAGAAATAACAAGTAACATGCCACACAGTTCTCAAGGCTATAAGCCCCGTTGGGTCCAATACCAAACTAAGAGTCATCCTCAGGGTGGCAACCCGTGCCTTTTCTCTAAGACGATCCGATTGAAGGTCACCTAGCTTAACCTAGGTCTTTTCCTTACAATCGTTGAGCACTAGAGTTATCATGGCCCAACCCAGATCTGTTCCCTAGTGGCCAGAGTCACCACACACAGTGGAATAATTTTCCTGGACTAAAATATACAGATGGTCCCAATAATCAATACACATCAGTTTCGCAAAACATGGTAGTTCACCATTATAAACATGAGACCAAAACAAATAGTTTACAGTATGCCAAGTTCACACATGTTTAGAAATAATTTAATTCCATTGATAATATAATAATTTATCAAAACAGTTTAGTCCTGAAACAATAATTAAATTTTCCAACAGTTCAGGGTAGGGGAACATTTATAAAATATGTAGCATGAAACTACTCACCTGAAAATGAAATAATATAATCCTCGAATAGAGTATGAAAGTCCAACTAGTGCCCTGAACCAAGTATGAAGACTACATATAACTACTAATTTAAAAATACTAAAAAGAATAATAAACTAAGTACCCCACACTAAAGCGCACTAACACGGATCAACCCCACTCACCGTTACTCTTAAATAATACCTAAGTTCATGTTCTTCAAGGTCTAAAGTTACCCGAGACATGGGTTCCGATTGAAACTTAATTAAAAGTAACTTAAGATAAAACAGAGTTTTAAACCCAATCTATTCACTAACTTTGAAAATTACAAAACCCACTCCACACTATTCAAAAAATTTCAAAACCCTCCAGATATCAACTAATATATCCTAAGCTTCAAAATCAATTGGTTTTACTTGATTTGCTAATCAAAATTATTATTTACAATTAATTATATCCAAACAGGTTGTTTTCTGTAGCACTTTAAAGAAATTAACAGTTCTCATAGTATACACGAGAATCAATGCAAGGCCAAAAATGTAAGAAACTAGACTCGTAACTAGTTCTAATGACGCTGATTTGATAATTTTTGAATTTATACCCAAAGAGAACGACACTTCCGAAATTACTGTTTTAAACCAGTTTTCTGGACAGATTTGAACGCAGCAGTTAATATAGATTTTGACTCCCAAAACTTATGAGAAAATTCAGATATACAATTCAATATGTAATTAATATACTGTAAAAATTTCAATTCAAAATTCATTCGTTTGATATGATTTCTTGATTTTTAAAGTTTGTGGTTCTGTACAGAATTCTTATCTAACGACTTTAGCTCCTTAATTCGCTTTAAAATTTTGCATGATAATAATATACACAGAATACTATCCCAATCAGCCAATCCGTTCCTTTTTCTTCCAACAACTCACAACACCCACATGCACCATAATTATGTATACAACATACTATAATAGAACAAGAATAGATTTATTGTTACCTTAGAGTTGTTGAGCCACAAAGGTGCTTTCGCTCCCTCTCTCTTTTCTATCTCTTGCTCTCTCTTCCTCTCTCACGTTTCTGCTGCTGCTGCTATAGTGTTGTTAGGAACCCCAGGGTTGTTATATATATATATCTAAACAACACTCTAAATAATTATCCTTTGTTTTATATTTTGTTTTTCCTCTCACCATTAATTTAAATAAAATATAACTATTATCATATCAAAATATACTTACCAACTTGTCCCCTATTTTTTTTAATAAAAAAATCTTACCTCCAAATTAAAGACTTTCACCATAAATTTATTTTAGGTTTAAAATTAATTAAAAGTCCCTCCAAATATTTAATTTGCACTTTAGGATTCACCATCAAAATATTTGAGATTGTAAAATTATTATTACTTAATTATTTACTTTATTTTTATATTCGGTTTCTCACATTATACCTGATCTTTTGGTGGTAGTGTATATGGAGTCTCATCTCCTGCAGATTCCCTAAATACCCGGTGGCCACTCGATGCATCAAGAACCTATGATAGTCTATACATAATGTGTTAATCATATTCGAATTTTATTATATATATGTTGTGTGAAAATTTAACTATCAAACAATTAATTTATATCGAACTTGTCTGTTGGGATCCACACTCGCCCCCTGTGACACAAAGGCCATCATCTCAGCTTTCATCTGCTGTAAATGTGTAGAGAACTTTGCTCGCATCTCCTCCCTTAGCTCCTCCCTCAACTCATCTCTTAGCTCCGTACGAACCTGCTAGGTAATCTGAACAATAGTTGATGGCTGGGGTGTTGACCGTGATGGCCTAGCACCATCTTTATATACCACGCTCTGAGGCACAATTCTCTCGTAAGTGCAACAATATCCATGTCCATCATGACCTATCAATTCATGGAAAATGGTGTTCCCAGCCTCTGAATTTCGGCAATCCTCAAGTAGCATGGAGAGTTGGCGATTAAACTCATCATGTATTGAATAAGACATGCAAGTATATGTCAAATTAAGATGGTTGACACACAAAAAATAAAAAATAAATTTAAATACAATGTTAGGTGTTTGGAAACTACCAAGGTTTGGATAACCTCAGGGTCATCTGCTCTACGTGTCATAAGCCAAACATTCATCTTATCAGTAGACTCCTCCTTACTGGTTATCTAGATTTTTTTTAGAGATGTGAAAATTAGAATCCAAATAATTTGTAAATATATAATGCTTATTTACATACAAAAAAAAAACAATAAAATATAAAACTCATGCCGAATCTGAGCGAAAGTAGTACGTCCTGTGGTATGAGGTATGCTGTAAGCTCGTCAATTTTTTGAGTTCCTAGTTGCAATTTTCTGTAACAGTTCAACAAATGTAAGTATATAAATTTGATTTGTATGTTTACATATCATACATATAACTTATTTGTATACCTCAGCATCGGAAGTACACCAATACTCCACAAGTTCTTCCCACTGGCTTGGCACAATGTGCAAAGGAACATCATCCTTCAGATTAGGATCAAAACTTCTGGACTTGAGATACTTGGTCTTAATCTTATGAGCGAATTACACTAACGGTCCCTATAGTTTGAGTCTCGTGCTACTTTAGTCCCTGACTTTTCAATTGTAACACATTTGACCCTGAATTTTGAATCTTATTCCAAATAAGGACAATTGAAGATATCATTGCTCAATTTCAAGGGCAAAGTCATCAATTTGATAAAATATAAACTAATTTGACAAAAATAAATGTAAAAAAAATATTTTTGAATTTTTAAAAATTATTTCTACCCACCAAAGCTAAAATTATGTAAAATTGATAAATCTTTTACATATTTATTTATTTTACCAAATTAATTTTTACAACAATGCTAGGTAGCTCAAAATTTTGTGGCTCAAATGGCTCAAATCACTCAAAACAACGTCGTTTTGACAGATTTTGAGTGTAAAACGACGTCGTTTTGACAGATTTGAGCCATTTGAGCCACAAAATTTTGAGCTACCAAGCATTTTCCTAATTTTAACTATATATTTGGATGATGATAATGTAATAGGTTCTTGTTAGGATTTTCATGTGTTGTTTTTAGTTTTAGATTTTTTGATTTAATAGATTGGTTTAATAATAATATCAAAGTTGTCGCCATATTTGATTTTTGAAAAAATAGAAACTAATTTAATGAAATTAAAAACAACCACCTATTACATGATCATCATTTTAAACACATAATAAAAATTAATTTGATAAAATAAATAAATAAATAAATGTGTAAAAGATTTATTAATTTTACATAATTTTATCTATGGTGGGTAAAAATAATTTTTAAAAATTTAAAAATATTTTTTTGACATTTATTTTTGTCAAATTAATTTATATTTTATCAAATTGATGATTTTTCCCTTGAAATTGAGCAATGCTATCTTCAATTGTCCTTATTTGAAACAAGATTCAAAATTCAGGGTCAAATGTGTCACAATTGAAAAGTCAGGGACCAAAGTGACACAAGCCCCAAACTATAGGGACCGTTAGTGTAATTCGTCCTAATCTTATTCTTGTAATCCTTCCATATGCTGTTGCAGGTTTTCATGCAGATTGGCTTATACTCCTCTGGACATACATTCAAATTGTCCTACAAAACACAATTTAAAAGTTTAAATAATAATAACACAATTTTGGAATTTGAATTTTTGGACAAAAATACACTTTTACCTTTACATCCTTCCAGATAGCATCAAGAATATCGTGAGGCACAGTGATCCAATCAAGAAAAGTACGAGGAACAATGTTACCATTGCACACAATAATGCCAAGTTGAGTAGTTAACTTAGACACATTATCCCCTATTGGGCAGTAATGTTCGTCAAAGTGTATGTCTAACTTTGCACCAGTACCCCACTCCTTAATGCCCTTGGCACATCCTCTACCACGCCTAGTCGAGATTGATGAAGAACTAACATGACCTGCAAGATACAATAAGAATAAACAATATACAATGATAATAAACAAATGCAAATTTAAGTAATGTTAATGCAAATCGAATTCTTATACCTGGGGTGGGCTGTGAAGAAGTCGAAGGGCTTAGAAGATATAATAAGAATAAACAAGTTATATATAATGAGAATAAATAAATGTATATTTAAATAATTTCTATACAAATCAAAGTAAATTTATATACTTGCGGTTGGCTGTGAAAATGATGACTCTAGAAGGGATGATAGCTGATGTGGTGCCACTGATGGTGGACACACCGATGGTAGGTGTGGAGGTTAAGTAGATGATAGCTGTTGTGGTGCCACTGATAGTGGTCGATGCGGTGGCCCTAATGGCCCCTCTGATGGTGGTTGCTGTGATGCCTCCTCTAATGGTGGTGCCACTAATGGTGGTCGCTGCGGTGGCTGGTCAGATAGTGGTGGCACTAATGGCCCCTCTGATGGTGATCGATGTGATGCCTCCTCTGATGGTGGTGCCACTGATGTCCTCTTACGTACCACATTGGACATCATGCGTAGGGGATGATCAGGCTTCCTCTTAATTGCCATAATAATCTATAAGCAATATGACATTAATTGACATTAGAAACATAGAGAATGGTTTTGAATCAACTATAATATGACATTAATTGAACTAATACAATTACAAAGACAAAGTAAATTAAGAAACTGATGATTAACTACAACCTTGACCTTAATTCAATTACTGATGTTTAGTAAATACCAGTCTATTTCAACATCAAGTGTTTCTCCTTCTGCGGCTTCCCTCACCCAACCAACTTCTTCATCACAGAGCATTATGTTTTCTTCCAATTGTTGGCTCATATATGGCTCGATTTCTGGATCAGTCGAATTCATATCAAATAAACTTCTTTGAGACATCTTCACCATCGCTTGCCAGTATGGTTCTAACAGGTCTGCAACATACCAAACTTGCTCTGCTTGGGATGCTAAGATGAAAGGTTCATTGGTAATTCGATCATCTCGGTACAACAAATGATTGAAGTTGACCAACATGAAATTGAAGACATCTTCTTTTTTCCCTTGAATTTGTCAATCCAATTTCTTTTCATTGGAATATCAAATCTCAACAATATCTGTCAATTGTCCATAATAGTACACAGACCCCACAAGAGGATTCTTGTCTTTCCGACTAGCATAACTTATGGTATCTACCTTCAAAGCTACACCATAATTTTGTGTGGCTCGACGGTCATCCATGGCCTTTACTCGATACCGAAACTCATCTATGGCCTTCCACATCATTGAGATATTGTCCACAAAAATTCATGCATTCTTCCATAAGATATCCTTTAGCAATTGAACCTTCTGGATGAGCTTTATTACGCACATATTGCTTCAAAGTAAGAAGATACCTCTCGATTGGATACATCCATCGAAACTGAATCGCTCCAGCCAATAATGCTTCATCAGCTAGATGTACAGGCAAGTGCTCTATTATATCAAAAAAAGTCAAAGGAAATATTTTCTCTAGATGACAAAGTGTTACGGCGATACGATCTTGAATATATTGCAAATCCGTCGTATGATTCACTTTGGAACATAATTGTCTAAAGAAATTGCTTAATTCAATCAAGGGTTCAATTACATTCTTCAGTAACGATCTTCAAATAGCCAATGGAATAAGTTGTTGCATCAGAATATGACTATTGTGGCTCTTAAGACCCCCAATACTTCTATCATGTGAGCGCACACGACGTGATATATTGGATGAATACCCATCGGGAACTCTAACTTCCTTTAACGCTTTCAAGAACAAATCTTTCTCATCCTTGGTCATCATGAATTGTGCTGGTGGTAAATAAGCTTTATTCGACCCTCTTAATTGCAAATGTAGGGGTTTTTTAATATTCATTTCTTGTAAATCACACTGAGCATTAACACCATCCTTCGATTTTCTTACAACCCCTAATATTGTCCACAACACATTGTCACAAACATTCTTCTCTATATGCATCACATCGAGGTTGTGTCTTATTAGATTGTGCTCCCAATATGGCAGTTCATAAAAGATACTCTTTTTCTTCCAACTATTGGTGCGATGTCCACCTTTCTCCTTCTTTACTTGTCTCATATGCCTCTCCTTAAGGTCATTCCTCTTGTATTGGGTTAAAATACCCTCAGATTCTAATTGTAGCAGCATCTCAGTTCTAGACAACAATTTTGGTTTGTGTCTGAATTCCCGACTACCATCAAATGATACTTTATCCTTTCGGAATTTATGGCCACTGGGTAAAAATCTGTAATGACCCAAGTATGATTGTTTCTTACTATGCTTCAACCAACACGATGGAGTTTCTTTATTGCAACAAGGATATGCATATTCCCCTTTAGTGCTCCATCCTGACAAGTTTGCATATGCAGGAAAATCACTAATTGTCCATAGTAAAGCTGCATGCATTTGAAACATTTGATTTGTTGATGCATCAAATATGGAGACACCGTCATTCCATAGTTCTTTCAACTCCTCAATCAACAGTTGCATATACATATCAATCTTGTCATGAGGTCCTTTCGGGCCATCAATAAGCACAAATAAAATTAGAAATGGTTGCTTTATGCACATCCATGGTGACAAGTTGTATGGAATGAGCACAACAGGCCAAGTGCTATGAACTATGTTCATCGTCCTGAATGGGTTAAAGTTATCCGATGTTAACCCAAGCCTTAGACTTCGACAATCATTACTAAAATCAATATTTTGATGGTCAAAATCTTTCCATGCAAGGGAACCAACAGGATGCCTAAAGACACCGTCATCAGTTCGTTCCTCTACATGCCATCTCATTAACTTAGCTGTCTTGGATGACATAAACAACCTCTGCAACCTTGGCTTTAAAGGAAAATACCTTATCTGTTTTGCAGCTATTCGTTTTCCACCTTTGTGAGGACCATTTGAACCACCATCACCATTTCATTTCCATCTAGAACTGTTGCATATGACACATTTATCAAGATTGGCCTCCTCGTTTCGAAACAACATGCAACTATTGGGACATGCATTCCACATCTCATACGTGAAGCCCAAATCTATTGTGACCTCTTAAGCTTTATAATATGAGTCCGGGAGTTTCACACCCAATGGGAATGCCTTATTCAATAACTCAAGCAACATGTCAACAAACTTGTTTGTCCACTAATTAAGCACCTTCAGATGTATAAGTCGAACAATGAATGACAAAGATGTGAACTTCTGACAACCCGGATACAATTTATTTTGTGCATCTTGAAGAAGTTTGAAATACTTTGTAGTCTCTGCATTTGGACCGAGCTGGGGTTCAGATGCATGGGGATCGGGCACCTGTGGTTCATTACCCTCAACACTTGTATCGGCATGTGGATTTCCCATAGCCCCTTGTATCATTCTAACCATATCATCCCCAATGTCTAAATTAGCCAATGTTTCATTCTCTCGATTACCATGCAGAGATACGTAAGATTCCCCATGATTAATCCAATGTTTGTACTTTTTTAAAAAAACCATTCAAAATCAGATGCTCCCATACACCCTCTCGTACAAGATGGTATCAATTCTCACATTTTCTACACGGACAACTAATCATCGAACCTTCAGCCCTATTGGTGTAGGCAAACACAAGGAATTGATCAATCCCATTAATCTATTCCCTCGACATCCTATTTCGTAAATCAATCCAACTCTTATCCATCCTCTATACTTCCTTTAAATATCTCTTCTGCACACATCCACAAAAATTAAACGTCAAAATAACTCTAAATATAATACCTACATATTCATGCATCATGACACCTATCCGTCCAATTTCTCTCAAATAGGTAGGTGGTCTTATCCCATTTAGTTATTTAGCGATTTGGTGGGATAACCAATTACCTGATAACAAACTGAAGCAATCATATCCAAAGAAAATGCACTTGACTTTGAAGTTTACATTGAGAACATAAATAAATGAAATACTTATATAACAAACGTAGGACATAAAAATGTTGCAAAACACCAAGTATTCCATCACTAATTCAACATGTCTAGAACATCAAGAGCTGCACAGAACATCGTAGACTTTAAGAGCCAGGAAAAAAAATGCAGACAAAAATAATTGCACCCTCATCTCTCAAAACACGTATTACACTTCCATTCTATAGCAATGAATTTAGCTATCCAAAGCAATCTAATTATTTTCTTAAAGGATTCCTTAGGAGGAAAAAATTAAAATGCAATGAACTAAAATATAAGGAGAATGAAGTTTGGTGGGACAAAATGTAAAAATTTTGGCATAACACTCCTACAAATTTTTTTACATGATTAATTTGAAAAAAGAAAAAGAAAAAGAAAAACAAATCATCTTAAAACATCAGTCTCATATAAGTTTTTCAAATCAAAATCACAACAAAAAACAAAAACAGACTTCAACACAGAGAAGAATGTGTCTAGTTATAAAATTAGTGGAAACTCTATCAAAACAAAATCAATTAAAAAAAAAAAAGAGAGAATTCTTTCCCTTTCTATCCCGGTGACAAAAAAAAAAAAAGAGATAGAAGCAAAGAAAACCAAACAAAACCTATTAAAAGTATGGATATTCCATTTCAAACTTAGAAGGAATAAGAAAAACTTTTCAAAAAATGGGTATGACAAACAACTAGTTTTGCTTTTATATTGTGAAATGAAGTGAAATTAGGTCAATGGTCATCATTCTTGTGGAGGCCAAATTTAATCAATGAGGTAAAAAGACCGAGCAAGCCAGTTGGGATATTGGGCTGAAGACAAGTCGGCCCTATCCGGAGGCCCATGAAGCCGCGTATACAAATCGGCCATGTAAAGAGCCGAATGGGAGCCAACGCACTCAGCTGGAAGGCAAACTAGATAATTATATGCAAGGTTAAGAGTGGGCCCAACCCTGGGCCCAGGCGAAATATAAAAAGGAGAAACATCAGCCAAAAGCGAGGTATGTAAACAAAAAGAACGATAACTTGTGATAGAAGAAAGATTTGAAAGAATACTGACTGGTCCATCGGAGTGCTAATTCCAGCACCCCTGACTGGAGTGTTCATTCCTTTTTCAGGTAGCAACCACAGGATCAAGAGCGTCTTCTTGGATCAAAGAGTATTTCCAAACCACTTTACCACAATTGGCGCCGTCTGTAGGAAAACTCAAGTGCGTTCATGGCAGACGTGATAGGTGATCATTCACTCGTTGCTGACGATGTCACACCATGAGATGATGTTACTCTAAGAAACATGCTTGGATCGAAGAATATCACCACGCGAAGGGCCCTCAACTTCGACTTAGTAGCTAAAACCTCACCCTCAACCTCTACGCAGGAGACTATGCAGACGATCATGGATCAAACAAAACGAAACGAACAATGCCTGGAAGATATGGCGGCCGATAATGAGCACTTACGTAAGGAATTGGCTCTGGAGGTAGCCAAATCCCAGCAGGCCGCGTGTCATGACCTGGGTCGATTCCCAGAGAAGAAGAATCATGATCAACGGCGTCGACATCGGAAACATGATAGTGGTAGTGATTGTGATTTACCATCTCAGGAACCCAGAAAGAAGGGGCGAGTTGATGTATCTAGCTCATCTGAGGGCAGTCCGTATGTACGACACAGGCGAGGGAAAGGAAGTGATGGTTCAGATGAAGAGGATAGGCATAACCTTTTCGTACGACACATTACAAGGGTTGTGCTACCTAAAAAGTTCAAAGCACCAACATTTACGCTGTACGATAAAAATCAAACCCCACAGACCACATTCGTCATTACAAACAAGCGATGATGTTGCATGCTGATGATGAAGCCCTCGCGTGTCAAATATTTCCAAGTAGCCTAGGACCGTTGGCCGTCAAATGGTACTATAACTTGGAGCTGACGTCAATAAAAAGCTTTCATCAGCTCCAAAAATCCTTCAGGGCAAGATTCATCACCAACGAAATTCAGCCGAAGCAAGCCGACTCTCTCTGGGCAATGCAAATTAAACCAAAAGAGACCCTCCGTAAGCATTCGGCACGCTATTGGGAGTGTTTCAACTAGGTGGATGATTCCTGCAATGATTCTATGGCCATTACTGCCTTTAAGATAGGGTTACACCCCGATAGTCCACTTCGCAGTTCGTTGACCAGACGGCCTCCTAAAATAGTCTGGGCATTAATGAAGAAAGTTGAGGAGTACTGCAAGATGGAAGATGATGCCCTCCGCGTCAAGGCCGGACAAAAAGTCGTTAAATCGGTACCATCTGGTCTGGTTCAGCCGACAAGCGTCGTGCCACCAAGGAGCCCTGAACCTCGGACTCGGGCTAAACGAGACAACCGGTGTGATTTGCGCCGATCAAACGAGCAGTGTTCGCACCGTTCGAATGAATAGTATCAATTGGACGGCAGGCACACCAGACGTTCGGACAAGAAGTATACGGAATTAGCAGAGCCGATCAGTAAGATCCTATCCAAAGTCCAACATCTTCCATTCTTTAAGTGATCGTCCAAGATGATGGGGCCCCTTGATACTAGAAGGAGGAATAGGCAGTGTGAATATCACAACGACCACGGCCACGACACTGACAGTTGTTATGCACTGAAGGACCACCTGGAGGAGTTAGTGCAAGACGACAACATGTCCGAAAGAACAATCCACCTAACACGGTAGCTCTACGGCCGGATTCACATCCACTTGGTGTAATTCACATGATATACAGCCTACCATCATTAGCCCAAGTACATACAATTCAGTTACAACCTAGCCCATCCAAGCCAATCACACCAGGCAAACGGCCCTCAGAAATAATGTATTACAAGACATTCATTAAACTTGGCTTCACTGATTCGGATCTGTTACTGGCCGATTAC
>JAPPVO010002714.1:0-18640 GCA_030407325.1 Camellia japonica | reverse complement strand
ATTTGACATTATTAATGGAGAGAGATTTCCCATCCTTATTAGGGTCCTTCATTTTCTTAGCAAAGCATTAATTGACACATCCACGTTGTATTTTTTTTTTTTTGCTGCGATATATTCTCAAATAATGCACTAATTATTTGATAAAATGCCACTATTAGGAGTGTAATGCCTCTAAATAACAACAACAAATAATGCCATAAAGTACACTAATTATGCGGAAAACTAATAAGATTTCATTCTTTCATTAATTCATTTGATAATCATTAACAAAGATACCACATGCATCATAATTCACAAACCCTAGATTCTGAATCTATAGCATGTGACACAAGGCGATATACAGAAAATGAAAGGAAATTTGGAGAAGTTCATGCCTTAGTGGCTACATGTTTCGAAGACAATTCTTAGTTACAACAAAAGTAGGTCAAGCCCAAAACAAGTAAAAAGCCCAAGACTTGTACAAAAGATATTTACAACAAAAGAAAACCAAAATGAGCCTTCAGCTCCACGATCCTTCTCAGCTGAGTCCTTGACGGAGGCATACTATCAGCACCTGAAAGTTGGTTTCCACATAGGGTGAGCTAAAACCCAGTAGAGAATACTTGAACATACTGCATGATGCTTAACAAAGTTATATGGTAAATGCATATGCATGCTGTTTACCAAAACTTTACATGTTCTCTTTCAAAACAATGCAATGTCATGATTATAAGTCAATTCATAAAACAACACTTTTTAAATCAGAAAAAGGGGTAGTGGATACACAATATTGGGAATCTCTAGGTTGTATCTGCCAGTAGGCTATATAAGCACTACCAAAGCCATTTTATTGGTACTAACCGAAAGGATCAGCACATAACCGCATGAATTTTTGGACTTTCACCAAGGACACACAGACCAACATAAATAATACCACAACTACACCCCTATCCAAATCCACCAAGATATTCACCTATTTTTCTCAAAATAATACTTTTTCAATGTATAAGTATGAAACAATGTTCAATGCAAGATGTATGAGCAATAGGTTTCAATTAACCTAATTCTCATGCAATTTCTACAATAATCAAAGCTGTCTTCCACTGATAGCCCAAAATAAATATCTCTATACAAAAGATAAATCTCCAACAACAATTATAATTTCACAATTCCGTTCAAAAAAAAAAAAAAAAAAGAATTATAATTTCATAATCTTAATATAGGAGTGCTAATACATGTTCGACTCCACTCTCATCATCAGCAGGTATATTTATATTATTATTTCAAAAGCTCACCATCTTTTCCCTTTTTTTCTCAGTTCAAAACCAATGATCCCCAATATTTCCAACAAAACATCTATTCCTTTCAAAACACATTTAAAGGAGACATTTTCAAGATTTCAACCTAACTTAACAATATACTCATTTTCACAACATTTCCTATGAATCCATTTGAAAACCCCTCTTTTATATTCCCAAAACCAAACCCTAAATCAAACACACTACTCCCAAATCACTAAACTTTTCAAGGAACACATAACGAAGGTAAGAATCATATAAAGAGGTTGAAGAAATCCTTACCTCAAGAGTAAAAGGAGAGAAGAACGAGACCCGACTTATGACGGAGCCAAAAATGAAAACCTTTCTGATTAAAATGTTCACCTTTACAAGCTTTACACTTTTCTCCAAAGCACTATGGCAGCAAGATCAACGAATTCGAGTGCATAAGGGTGTTTAGATAAGAACCAGAGAGAGGGGAAAGAAATTTGGTAAAGTTACCTTTTAAAGAAAGAGAGAGATCAAAAAGTGAAAGAAAATATCTTTTTCCCGTACAGATATACGGATAGACCGCTCAAGTGATCAAAACACCACTCGAGCGTCAGATATAAAGAACCGCTCGAGTGACTAACTCAAGGCTCGAGCACACAATAACCCCCTCCTAGTAGTTCAGACCTGCAAAGAGACCGCTCAAGCGAAAGAAAGACCCGCTCAAGCGTTAGATATAGAATATCGCTCAAGCAACCAACCCATGGCTTGAGTGAAGAATACCTCCATTCCAGAAGTTCAGACTGCAAACACAGATACTAGAAGGAACCAAAGACTGCTTGAGCGAACTTGAAGAGAAATAAGAATAAACTCTTTTGAAAACTAACTCCCAACTATGTTCAAAACACAATCGACAACTCCAAACAACCAATCCCACACTACAATAAGACAACAAGGAGTATAAACAACAAGCATGATTATTGGATCCCGGACCAAAAAATATGAAAGGGTCAAGTTTTAACCCGAGTCGCTATAAGGAGTAACATGTCAATGGCTTGTACATCCACTTGTTCAAGCAACGATGGTTGCCTTTTCGAAAATCGAAGATGCAATTGTGGCAAAAAAGTGGCCGTTAAGATATCAGAATCAGAGAAAAATCCAGGGAGACATTACTTCAAGTATGTAAATGGCATGTGCGATAACTTTGCATGGTGGGCCAACATGGCAATGCATCAAGTATCCAATAGAGGGCTAATGCTATTCATAGAAAGAATGAAGATGAGGGGAGGAATGATTTTGAAAGAAACAATGAAGTTTTGGACATATTAGAGCGGCTTGAGGCAAACGAATGAGTTATGAAATTACTTTCAATGACAAGCGTAGTGTGTACTGGTTTTAGCATGTTAATGGTGTTAATTTCTTTAATGTTTAGGTGAACGCTGTAAACTTATACATTTGGTTTTGGAATGCACGTATGGTTTTGTAGAATGGTTGATGAATGAATGAAAGAACCACCGTTATTAGTTGCTCTAAACTTTTTTATATATATCTAAAATTTATTTGTATAACGTTACTTTTTTTTGTTGGATATGGTAAGTGATAGCAAATGAACATCACTCTATTTTGAACAAATTGGTACACTCTCAAAGAGCCTTTTAAATTTTTGAATAGCACTCTTAGAGAGCTTAAGGAGTCAACAAATGACCCCAATCATCCATATTTTTCATTGCTATGCAATTTCAAATTCCATGCTACATTAGACTACATATGCCACACAATCCTTTTGTGTGTGTGTGTGTGTTGGAAATGCCAATCATCACAAATGGATGTGTAAAAAGGGTATTAAAATATGTGAAAATATATAGTTAAATATAGAAGTGTAATGGAATTCTTATTTCTAGCATTATTTAGTTCTTAATGAACCTAAATGGGCACGGTAAGTTAGCATGATCCTTCTTTCTTTCCCCTCCCCCCCATATTTTTTAGCATCAATTAGTGAATTCCATTTCATTCAACAACAATTAATCAGAAATGCATGCAACATGATTAATAAAACCATATCTCTAAATCAAATACACACAGTTGAGTGAGTTATTGTGTATGTTTATGGGACTAAGAATTCAAACACTACACTTGTTATTAAGCAAATTCTTGACAACCACATTAGTATTTGTAGACACCCCATTTTTGACTAGCCTTGAGACTTGGGTGCTCTTTTTTGAGTTCCTGATGATGAAGACAAGATGTGTTAATCCTTACAAGTTCCATGTCAAGAAGCCTAAAGATCAAGCTTTAAACCATCGGTGCCTGTTTTAGACAAAATGTTTATCGACCAAAATGGAAATTTCTTTAAAAAACGAGTTTAGTGGTGCAGTTCTAGAAATTCTTGCAATGTTCCGAGGCTTATATTTTCAAAATAAAAGCGTTGTATTCTTTCAAACAAATTAAGCGATGAACATAGTGGAAATGAATAGAAAGGATGAAACCCTCTAAAATACCCGTTTCTTCTTTTAATTTAGGCTAACCCGCTCTTGTTGATTTGACGATATGCCCACTGGCTGGCCGGACACCATATGATGGCCGGTTACAAAAGTACTCGGCCGATCTCCAAGAAGCTCGGTCGGCTGAATGTTCCGGGTACAGAGCATTTTCAAGAATTTCAGCATGTTTTGCTTACTTACCACAAATATCTCAGATATTTATGACTTGAGCTCTATATATAAGAGCTCGACAACTCTTTTCAAAGGGTTGAAAAACTTGCCCAAGGCATAGCAAGGCTTGAGAGTTCTCTATCTCTCTCATCCTTCTCCCATACTTCAGATATACCATCTTCACTGTTAAACACTAAATCCTCATTAAAGCTTGATCCTAAGCTCTAGATAAAGGACTTTTGGACATTAAGGAGTGCACCTAAGAGTTCTTGAGGGACCTTAAAGAGAGTTTGGGAACAAAAAAAAAAAAAAAAATCATCCTCATAGAGAGGTGAATCATTTGCCTCTTTAATCATTTTTTCCCTACTTTTTCTTTAAGTTCTAACTTCATTTTCAAATATGTAATTTTTGTAAGTCCTCATGAATGTGGAGGGAGTAGCCTTAGCCACCCATCCATTGAGTTGATAGCCTTTTCTTTCTTTCCTCGCTTTTCTTAGGTTTAACTATCTAGTTCATATGAATTTTGGATCCTTTTGGATGAGATTGTAAGTAGTTTTAGCCATCAATTCATAAGTTCAGCAAGTATGGTAGATTTTCTTATTATTACACTCTTTATCCTTATTTATCCTATCTCTCAAGTGTGTTAATCCATGTGGTTCAACTCCTTATTCCATTACCATGAGTGCTAGGGGTTGTTCCATAGGATTGCTTAGGTGATCCGTGGGATTTGGTGTAGATAAGTGGTGTTCTCTTTTCATTGAGTTTTTTGGAAGTAAAATAAGAAATTTTGAGTCAAAGGAAGTTGAAACCTCCTTTATCAATCATTTGTGAACATAGAAATGGATGTCATCATCCTTATTTTATGACTAGATGAGGAGTTTTTTGATGAGTTTGATGAATCTCTTATTTTGTTAAGCAAAAGCTTCTGCTAAGAAATGATTTTCATTAATCTACGCTCTCCACTTAATAACATGGATTTGGGTATTAATTTACCCTTATTCACAAAGAGAAGATGTAGGATTCTATTCCTTTCACGGGCTTGAATTTGTTTTTGATTTTGATTAACTTAATTGTTGATTTATTGTAAAATATTTGTTGTATATACTTGTTTTATCATTATTGATGGCTTTGGCCTATTCGCCTCTTCCTCGAGTGATCCCCGTCAACAAATGAGGCAGATGGGTTGAGCACCCCCCAGAAAGTGCCTTTTTGACTTGTGTCCTGGAATTTTGCACTGACTTGTTCCCTAGCCAGAGAAGAAATTCAACTGGCCACTTCCTCATGTGGTCGGTCATCCTCCTTCAAGAACAGAACAAATAATTTTTGGGGAATACTCCCCTAGGCAGTTCTAGATATAACACCTGTACTTATTGGACTAGTGGGTTTGCTCTTGAAACTCTATTTATTATACTTAGAGTCTTTTTGGTTCATTTTGGAATATTGATTGAGATGGTATCATGCTGGTAAAGTAAGATTGGACCAAAAACATTGATTCAGATAATTGTCTTATGAGTAGTCTTCACTCTTTTGTCCTTTTTTCTTTCCACACTTTGAATTTGGATGTGAGGTTAGAACCATTGGAAATCTTGTTTTCGGGGCTTCGATTTGGACACAAGAACGACCTAAAATGGAGTCCGGACTAGAGAGTTATGTATGTTTGAAATTTGAGTATCTATGTTGGAAGTAGGTTCGCTCCAGTGAACTTTTCGTCGCTCAAGCGGTTTGCATGAATTTCAGAGATTCTGGGAGCTCTTTTTCAGCACTCGAGCCAGGCTTTGACCACTCAAGCGATCTGGTTGATATTAGACACTATAAAATGATTTTTTTGCCCAAAATCTTTATTCTTTCTTACTCTCTTCTCTCCCTCTCCTCCATACCCGAAACCGCAGCCCTCAAAACCTTGATTTCACCAATTTTTCACCAACAATCCACCATAGATATTGCAATAAAGATGAAGAACAAGTGAAGATCAACATTTTTAACTGATTGGATTTTGGATTTTTGAAAGAATCCTCTTAATCTATTATCTTTACTCTCATCTTGGAGGTAGGATTACTTTAACTTTGTATCTTTTTACTTTGAGGATGTTTATTGGTATTGTTGTGACATTGATTTTATGATTGATGTTTGAGGTTACAAAAATTGGTTTTTGATTTCAAAAATGGAATTTCTCCTATATTTTCTCAAAATTTATTGTAATGTTTGTGGATTACGAAGACTTTAGTTGAAAAATAGCATTGTACATATTGGAAGGGCAAAAGCCCCAAATTTAATGAAAACCCTAATTTTTGAACTTGAACCATGATATGCTCAAATGGAATTAACCTTCAATTCTTTAAATTTATAAGTGAATTATGAGAATGAGATGTATTTTGACTTGAGATCATGAAATTGAAAGCTTTTGAAATTTTTTCCTTGGAAATCTGAAGATTATGTATCCATAAAAGCTCAATTATTTGAATGGTGATATTACCTTTGTTCTCATGGATGTATAAATAATTGGAATTTGTGGAAATCTTGGAAAGGTTTTTTAAGGGGGTGGTAAATAGCATGGGAGTCCATGTAACACCCTAAAATTAATCACAAAATTCAACCCCAAACAACTAATTCAAAGTGCTATAAGTGAAATAAGAAGCTTTCATTAATCAGAGTTAGTATACAAAAGGTGACACATGTAGTGTACATTCATAAATAGTTCATCTTGAATCTATAGCATGTGTTACAAGTAGTAATAAGGAATGAAAGCTAAATAGATATTCACATGCCCTAAGGGCTTACATTTTTCCAAGACTGTGCTTGGTTACAACAAAATGAGTCAGAAGCTCAATACAAATAAAGCCCTAGGCTTGTACAAAAGTTAAACACAAAATAAACAAAATTGAGCCTTTAGCTCCATAGTCCTCCCAAGCTAAGTCCTTGGCGGAGGCATATCACTAGCACCTGGAAATGGTTTTTTCCAAGTAGGGTGAGCCAAAGCTCAATAGAAACAATCTAACACAATATATGAATCTTAACAAAGATATAAATATGATGTGTATATACAATGCCTGAAACAAACCCTTTACAACTCTTTCGCAAGCCATACCATGCCAATTCATGCTACCTTAATCCCCTTTTCATCTCAATTCATGTTATCGCAGTTCCTGAGTTATTTCCATTTATTACAAACAACCAAACTGAGGATACAACTCAAAGGTTCTCAAATCAATATAATCATCACACAAACATTTCCATTTGTCATTTTACGGAAATTTCGTTCGCGGAATCGGCACCCATGTATACATAATGTTTTTGGGACTTTCACCATGGACACACAGGCCAACTTAATTCAATGGAGTCCATCCATTTTCTTCTCCCAAACATAGAGTACATCCGCTTTCTCCTCCCAAACATCATACATATACAATGTATTAAAACACAGTCATGTTCAATGACAACCATGCAATTTCTACAACAATCATGGCTATCTTCCACCGATAGCCCAAAATAGATATTTCTAAACAGATATACAATCTTTAAAACAGATAATTATCCTAATTTCCATAGGTGAGAGGTAATACATATCCAACTCCACCATTTATATAAACATTCATCCAATTTCATTTATTTAGACAAAATAACCATTTGAGACATTTTAGGGCAAAACCCCATTTTCATCCAAAACCCAACCCATGTGCCAAAATCAACAAATTCAACACAAACATCCTCATGTCTACACTCATAATCATTTTCAACACCTTCACTTTGAAAACCCCTCTTTTGATTTTCAACCAAAACCATAGGTTTGTCTAAAATCCCCAAATCCCAACATTTATTTACACAACCACAAATAGCTAAGTTAAAAATCATAGGAGAGTGTAGAAAGTCCCTACCTCAAGCTTAGAAGACCAAGGAAGAATTGGAGAAGCTTCGAAGATGCTGAAACCAAGATCTATTCGGATCAAAATAGATCTCTTGAGATGCTTTACCTTTTTCCTAAAGACACTAGGGTGGATAAACCAACGGATCTAGATGAAAATGTAGAGAGAAGGTAGGTTTTAGAGAGAGAGGGTCTCAACTTTAGGGTTTTGACTAAAAAGATGTGAAAAAGTGATGTAAAAAGGTACTGCTGCGAACTGAATACGCACAATCCGCTCGAGTGCAAGAAGGGTCGCTCGAGTTGAGCCCGCTCGAGTGTAGAATGCACTCTCCTAGTAGTTTTGTAGACCTACAAAAGTACCAAGAGTTCAAAAAGCCCGTTCGAGCACAAGAAGTGCCGCTCGAGCGGGAGAGCAAAATTCTAGGCAACAAAAGTTTGAAAACCAAGCAACCAACCTGTTCCAAACATGCTCGATACAACTCAATAGTCAAACTCAAGTAAGAATAAGGAGGAAAAGACATGACCAACAATATGAAACCATGGAACTCAAGTCCGGGATACAACAAGGGTCGGGTCAAAACCGGAATCGCTATAGTCCGGGTAGAGAGTCAGGTTTGGTTTGAGTTGTGTTATATTTGGTATTCGCGCGGGAAGTCAAGGTGCCAAATTGCCTTGTATGAGCTTATTGTCGGACGAATGTGAGAAAATATTTTTGGGTGTCCACTGGTCCTATCGTATTGTAGTCGATAAAAGTGAAAAAATGGATGATTTTGGGTTCCCACGTCCTGCCATATAATAGTCGGTAAATGTGGGAGTGGTTTTAAATGAAAATGACTTGTGTATGTGATTTGTGACTCTCTTTAGGGACTTCATGGTGTATTTACCCATCGGTGTTGAAATGTGATTTTTATGGAAATTATAATATCTAAGTTTTGTTGCTTAAACTCCTAACATAAGTTGAATAAAAAATTTTTTTGGTTGTGATAATGCCATATGGATTTTTAAATAATTAGACACTTTGTTAAAAGTATTTCTACTAGGCATCTAGCTCATTTCTATCTAACAATTTCAGGAATTGATGATGTGCAATCACCCCTATGAGAAGGAGGTGGATTTCTTTGTTTTGTTGGAGCACGAAGGCTCATAGATGTATTACGTGAAAGTTTCAAGTGTATATGTTTGGGACCACATGTCCATTTTGTTGTAACAAGGCCTTGCCTTGATGTTTGTAGGCCATTAAGGCATTATTATTTTTATTCTCTAGTTTCTTAAACTATGTAAATGTTATTTTTACCAAGACAAGAATATGAAAATTGTAATAGTTGATATGTAGTTCAATGGAAAAGATGACTTTTGAGATTAACGTTTTGGTTTGGCTTGGAGAGATTTTGGATTTATCAAGTTATGAGAAGTGTATTAATTTAATTAATTTGGCGGCATTACACTGGAGCTCTTGGGTTGTTTCTTTTCTTTATTCATTGTGATTTGTTAGATTCAATAGTAGTTAGGCTGAATCAGTTCATTATTGTAATAATCTCTCTTTCCCCCATTTTCTTATTCGAATTGTTGTAATAATCTTCCAACCTCATGTCTTTCTAACCTTTTTATTTACCCACTTTCGGTATTGCATCGTCTTTTCTTTATCATACCTATATATTGCATCCATTTTTTTTATGCATTCAAGTTCGATTCATCTGCATTTGTGGGATTTAATATCTTCAAAGATGAAAACATGCATAAATCCATGTCTTGAGATGGTGCTCATGTCACGTCTTAGTATCCGGACTCCTAGATGCATGTTATATATGTACTGCATTAGTAATTTTGTATATAGGATCATGTATATTTGCCAATCTGTATATGTCTTGGGACTCACCTTAGAGTACTTGGTGAGTATTTTGAGCTTTAGCACATTGCATGTTTGTGTTCCTTGTCATATCTGTAGCTATATCGTATGCCTAAGTGCTTAAGTGAGATATCTGTTTGAATGTCGATGGATGAAGATTGTGTTATTTATTTTGGAATGTAGATTATCCTTATGTTATGTATTTTGTTCAAGAAAAACCCTTTTCAAAACACATGAAGTCATAGCATAACCAAAATTAATGACACAATCTATATTGGCATGCCTCAGATAGTAATGGTGGCATTATTAATAATCAGAATGTAAATATACATTGACTATAAAACCACATTATGACTTAATAGAGGCCAATCTTTGATCGGTGAGTGAGGTGCTCAATTAACGACCTTTCCTTCTCATACTTAAGTTCTCGAGCTAAGACACTTAGCCTTTGGCACGAGTCACGAGTTTCTTAATTCTCCCAAAAAATTAAGTGGCGACTCTGAAATCTGGTGATGTAGTCCATTTCTGGCAATGTTTTGCAATAAAATGGATTTTCTATAAAAGTTGCCGGATTTGGACTCTCATTTTTTGTTTCACATTGCACTAGTGATAGTAGATCAGAAATCGAAAGTCTGAATTGTCGGGTGCACTTGGTAACCCCAAAAAAGGCATCCCACAGTATTGTCCTCTAATACACCCCTGTAAACAATCCCATACCTTATAGAACTAGAAAAAAAAAAAAAAAAAAAATTAGCACTCAATTCATAGTCAAGAAACATCATCAAATATGCTCATCAACAATGGGTCCTACAAAATCAACTCTTGGAAGAGATTCTTCATTGTCCCCAAAACAAAATTCCATAACAATAGAAACACCACTTCGAGGATTCAATCCACCATGTAGCAATAGAAATGTTCACAATCCAAATTGACAATAAACATTCCCAAATTTAAGTTTGACCGAAAAAACCATTTGATGGTTACAATATAGTTCAATTCATCAATAGCTTGTCATCAACAACATTAATAAAAATCTTTCACTTGTAACAATCTTCATTGGTCTCCAAGAATTTTTGGATTTGAAGGTGTATGGGAATTCTAAATAATGTTTAGATTGGCAACCTATGAAGAAAAAACATAATCAGAACGAGTTCAAATCATATATTGAAAGATATCCACCATAATTCATATTATATACCTGACTATAATGTGTGCTGGTTGAGCATTGCGATGATTAAACCAAAGTAGATCCTTGAAGTAAGGTTTGGAAGTTAGTATATTGAGCCCAAGGCATTGAATTTGGTATTTCAACATATGGTTGCATCATATGTAGGAATATATTCAAAGATATTTTCACATCTTATAAAGTGAAATTATATGAAAAGAACTCGAATAAATTAAAGAATGTAAAGATAAGAACACAAAAAATTAAGTGATACCTGCATTAAAGTTGGTACTTGAGCATATCGTGACATCACATGTGGGAGCATATTTGAAGATGTTTGTACATTCTATAAAGTAAAATTATATGAAATGAAGTAGCATAAATTAATGTAAAGATAATAACAAAAAAAAAAAAAGGAAAAAAAAAATTAAATAATACCTGAACATGTTGCTTTTTATTTCTTGAAGTCTTCAATGCCTTTTTTCAGGCTACTTTTAATCTGTCGCTTTCCACGGATGGGGTCAATTGTTTTCTTTAGTCCCTTCACTTGAATGACATTTTCACTGCCTTCATTGTTCTCATTGTAGAGCTAGCATCATTCATATCAAGTGGTCTATTGGTGATACATAGATGCAACTTGCTTTGAACAAGTGGAAGCAATTTTTTCCTTTCCTGAACACAATCTTCATATGTTTTCTCCAATTTAGATGCCTAGGATGCAGTCATAGTGAAGAGGGAGCACAATGACTTGTAACTATTGCTTTGTTCCAACTTAGGGTTAACTTGAATGTTGCGTCCTTTGTAATCTTGGACAATTTCAGCTCTTGCTAATTTGGTCCACCTTTCAGGATATATTGGTTTGGAATTTCCATTATGATAATTTCATCTTTATGAACCTTAATAACATGACTGCACAATATTCCTCTCATCTCAAACAACCTATAAGAACAAGACAATTACCATATTTTTCTTTCTTCACTTCACGCATTGTAAACTGTTGATACACTTCAACGATATAAAACAAACAATCATCCTTGTGAACACGATTTGCTACATATAACTCAAGTGAACCCACATATTCATCTTGAAATTCTTCAAAGATAGCCTTTATGCAAACATTTCCTGCCGGAATCAACATCATAGCTTGGACTTTTATCCTGGGCAACTTATATGAATACTCAGCTTTATATTCTTTATATCGCTTCTCATTAAGCACCCTTTCAAAGTGAGTGCAAAATTGAACCAAATTGTAATATGATCTCAAGTAATCTTCTAAATCAGCATTTAAGTTTTCACTAAGTTGTGTGCTCTTTATCCTTGCTGACCATGTCCACCTAACATGTGCCCTAACTAATTTTTTTCTCAACTAAAAAATCCTTTGCAGCCAAGAATTATCATGAACATCAAACTTATTTAACATAGCTGTCACGACCCAAACCCGCCCCTATAGGTTTAGCATCGTAACCGGCCAGTAATACTTGGATTACCAAGGCCTCTCTTCAGATTAACATAGAATAAGGGGATGCAGAAGCAAATGTAAAAGCATACATAGTCCATTGAGCTGTGCAGACTTACATGAGACAGATAATTTAAAACTTTATATATGAAATATACATATATGACATCACATCCACATAAGTCATACAATACTGTACAAGTATTATCAAAAGGGACTTAGCCCAGCGTACAGATAAACAAAAAGAAAATAATAAAACATTCTTGACATGGTTCACAAAACTAGACTTTTATAACCGGGAGCCTCTCTGGGAGGCACAAGGGCTGGCTGACAAAACCCAAGCTCCAGGTCGTCAACTTTGGGCTTGGTCACGCGCCTGGTCACCTACATACATAACATAAATAGTGAGCAGAAGCCCAGTGAATAATAACAGAGTAAAGGGGTTTAATGAATGATGTCCTATAACAGATCCAGAAAACAGACTTCATATCAGAAACAGATTCATATTCATATTCTTATTCAAATCATACACAGAAATCAGAGTTCATGCTTAATTATACATGGTACATCCCTTAGCGTTAACAAATCAAGTATAAAGAGCATAAATGGGTCATGCTTGCCAGTTCCATTAAGGAACCTCTAGTACTGGGAACTTGTAACATACTTGAGCCACGGTATTGTTACCCCCGGGCAAGGGCCATGAGACCATAGTATTATTACCCCTAGGCAAGGGCCATGAGACCACGGTATTGTTACCCTCGGGCTAGGGCCTTGTGCTAAGGATGCCATGAATAGTTTTTAATATATGGACAATCATTCATTGATTCAGAGCATAACATGAAAGAAAACAGAGCATTTCTTGTCATATCATATCATATAAGAAATTACTTAAACATAAACATAGCTTTACAAAGTTATTACTGACAGATGGCTCCAAAGCAAACAGACAAAGCAGACAAATCAGATAACTTGCGGTGCATGACCTACACAGATACAAAACTAATACGTACCGAATTACACACCCGGAATCATTAACTTAGTTCTTTCTTATCTTAGTGTGTTCTACTTCTTATCTTCATTATTATGTCTTAATCTTGGCCTAGGAATGCCTAGGATGCAATGAGGATGCTAAAATGCACTTGCAAACACTTCGGCAAATATGCTGGAAACAGGGGCCTCGCTCGAGCGGATGTCTAAACATGTGAGTGGTCGCTCGAGCGCAACTTCCTTTGCTTGAGTGGTTTGCAAACTTTGCAAAAGTACTGGTTGCTTGAATTTTCCGTTCAACGCACGCTTGATTGTCACTCAAGTGTAAGACTGAGGTCTTCGCTCGAGTGCAACTCTTGTCGCTTAAGCGGTCTACAAAATGTGTAAAATTCTGCGAGCATAAGTTTTACACTTGAGCCAACTTTTGGTCGCTCGAGTGGAGGTGCAAAACACAGAGTGGTCACTCGAGTGCAAGATCTGTCGCTCAAGCAGAGAGGCAGAATCTGGAATTTCCAGATTGCTCTACCAAGTTCAAAACTTGAATTCAACACATCAAAACTCATCCTTTTGGGCCAAAAACTTAAGGAAACTTGTGTAAACTTGTCAAACATCAAGAATTCAAAGCCATTTCGCAAAATTAAGGCCCAAAAGCATACCAATTGTGTGAAATAAAACTTGAAAAGTTGAGAACAAATCATGTATGTAATCTCTTGACTTCAAAGCTTCCAAATCATGATCAAATAAGGCAAATTGATGGAAAAGATGATGAATTCTCAAAACTGTGGTAGACTTGGTGCATGCATGTGAGAATTCTTAACAATTAAGCTCAAGATAGAAGAAAATGTGCATGCATGCATGTTATGCTTGTTAGGTTTTATTATTGGCAATCCCGTTTGACAAGGATTTCTTTAAGAAGTTGGTTTTCTTCCAAAAACAGGATTACTTTGGATTTTCTATAAGTAGTTGGTTTTCTCCCAAAACTAGATAATTAATTAATTCCTCCAGATCTTCTTTTTGGTTCTTAAGGTTTATATCTGGGGATATTTTGTTAGTTTTCTTTGACGATTTATTGAGTATTCAACTCATGGTTTAAAAGAGAGTACATCAAAGGTTTTGTTTTTTATACAAAAGAGAGAGTTGTTCTTCGGTGGATTCTGAAGAATTCGAGCCTGAAGCTTCGGTGGATTCTGGAGTGGCTGATCGTAAAGACAATTCCGTGGTGAAGATGGGGTTGGAAGAGGCACATAGAGGTTGGTTCAATTAGGCGTTGTGGATTCGCTAGATAATTGAGAGTATACCTGTGTAATTCCTTTATATCTTCTTAGTGGATTGTCTTGTGGCTGTTGCCCGTGATTTTTTATCACAGTTGGAGGTGTCCAATTGTGGTTTTTCCATGTAAAATCGTTGTGTCTCTTTCTCTTGATTGTTTGATTGGGATTGTTATATTCTGCTTAAAATTGTTATATAATCACAAATCAACATCTAGGGGGTTTCTAGATTTTTCAATTGGTATCAGAGCGGGTCGTTCTATTTGTTTAAAACAAAAATATTTTTTTAGAACGAGATCTTGTTTGATTTGTGATAATGGATTCAAAGAGGTCGGTTGAGAATACCACTAATGATGAATCCTCGAGTAGTGATGATGAAGAGCTTGAGCAAGCCTATGAAAAGCTGTATAAGGAGTCTCTTAATTTATTCAAATTGAATGACAAACTCACAAAGAAACTCAAAGCAAGTGAAAGTGAGAATGTCAAACTTAAGGAGGAGATTTCCGAGGCTAGGATCAATGCCATCAAGATAGCTGATGATCAACAAGTTCTTTATGCAAAACTGTTGACTTGTGAGACAGAGAGGAATGAGCTACAGAAAACCCCTGCCATGTTTGAAGAAAAGATTGAATCTCTTGAGATGTCTCAAGTTGCTTTGGAAGAACTAATGATCAAGAAAGAGGAAGAGCTCAAGTGTGCCATGGTTACCATTGGTCTTTGGAACAAAGGATCAAAGACTTTGGAGGATATCATTGGGTCTCAACAAATCTGTTCAGACAAGAGTGGCATTGGCTTTGGAAATAAGAGAGAGCAAAACAGAGCGCTTCCATATCTCATGATACAAGAACTCAAGGAAAGGGAGGACAAAAGATTCAACAAGAGGAAAGACTTCTCAAACTCCCTAGAGTTGGTAAGGTAAAAGAAAAGAAGGTACACTCTGTACACCCTGTTTTTATTTGTCATCATTGTGGTATGCATGGCCATATTCGTCCTTTTTGTTATAAGTTGCATGGGAGAGTGTCTCAAAAGGGTAGAAATTCGAATACTTTTTGGGTTAGGAGACAACCTTACATGTCTAGGCGGAATACCAAGATTCATGAGGGTGTTCACAACACCACGACATTTATCAAGACCGCTAGACCTGATTTTGTTAAGACCAAAAAGATTTGGGTGAGAAAACTTGACTTGTGTTAATTTGTTTATTTGTTTTAGTTTTTGGGTTTCTATGTGTTTTTTTTAATATTAAAAAAAAATGTGTGCATGTTTTTTTTTTTTTTTTTTTGTCTTGCTTTGGTTAAGAAAAAAAATTTAAAAAAAAATTCAAAAAGATTTTCTTAGTATGGCTTTGCAAGCTTGAAAATTTTGAGTGGTTCTTGGTGCATATTGGAATTGATAAGAATATCCATTACATGTTAATATGTGTGTGCTTTTTATGGTCTTTTCTCATTTTGGAGTGTGTGTTCTTTGATTAGTATGTCTCATTCTGTACACACTCTTGGATTAGCAAATTTTGGAGTCTTCCATCTTAGTGATCATTTTTTTTTATGGACTTCTAGCATTGTATCTTTTGCTTTTCTAGAGGAATTGACCTATACTACCATATCATGGGTGATGTTGGGTCTCTTAACCACCTTCCATCTTTTTACATCTCCATGGCTTTCCCCTCTATTCTTTGTAGTCCAAGCATGAGGAAAAGGCTACCTCAGAGTCACCAACCAGGCCATCCTTATTATATCCATGCTTCTCTGGTTCGATTTCCATACTCTTGAGCGTGTCAGCCGCCAATGAGTGTGCAAAAGAAAAAGAAAAAGAAAAAGAAAAAGAAACAGAAGAAGAAGAAGAAGAAAAAAATATGCAAAAGAAAGAAAAAAATGTGCAAAAGAAAGAAAGAAAAAAAAAGAAAAGATTCATTGAGTGAGGGGGAGCCTCCGCCCTTACTCACCAAATACCCCATTGATTCCTAGTGGTTTGACTTTCCTTTGTTGTGCTTAGATTCTCTTGTCAGAGGTCCAGCTTCCATATCACTACTAGGATTTGAATCTAGTGTTTGTCGAACTCCAAGAGTCACACACACACTTTTATCATGGGATCTATACTTTTCACATAATGCATCACTTTCTTTTATGAGGAATCTTCTAGAGGTTGTGCACATTGTGTTTTCATGTAATTATACTTCTTGGATAATCTTGTGTGTTCTAAGGTACAAATCTGAGATTTCATGCTTGCTCCACCAAATTATTTTTGTCAGTTTGTTCTTATTCATTGTTTTCAGTACAGTGTTTGTGGTTGCTTTGAGTGAGAGGGAGTTTGGTTTATCATTACAAGAGTTTGTTAGCATGAACACTTTGATTTGTTTTGTAAGGGGAGAAAGTTGTTTTTCATGTGTCTTAGGATTTCATGTATTCATGTCATGTGTCAGGTGCATGTGTCTTAGTTTTCATCTATTCATACTACATGTTCTTAAAATCTCCAAGTTGCATCTATTCATGTTTTCCATCTCATGCTTCAAGATAATCTTGTCATATGTTTATTGCTTTTCATATACTCTTGTGGGACTAATAGTTGTTTTGGAGAATGTGGCACTAATATGTTTTGCAAATCATGACCTTGAGAAAGAAGTTGGCTTTTGTTGGCTGTAATGGGTTGGGGGTGATTAGGATTTTATTTGTTAGGTGTGTTTTGTCACGGCATTGCCAAAGGGGGAGATTGTTAGGTTTTATTATTGGCAATCCCGTTTGACAAGGATTTCTTTAAGAAGTTGGTTTTCTTCCAAAAATAGGATTACTTTGGATTTTCTATAAGTAGTTGGTTTTCTCCCAAAACTAGATAATTAATTAATTCCTCCAGATCTTCTTTTTGGTTCTTAAGGTTTATATCTGGGGATATTTTGTTAGTTTTCTTTGATGATTTATTGAGTATTCAACTCATGGTTTAAAAGAGAGTACATCAAAGGTTTTGTTTTTTATACAAAAGAGAGAGTTGTTCTTCGGTGGATTCTGAAGAATTCAAGCCTGAAGCTTCGGTGGATTCTGGAGTGACTCATCGTAAAGACTATTCCGTGGTGAAGATGGGGTTGGAAGAGGCACATAGAGGTTGGTTCAATTAGGCGTTGTGGATTCGCTAGATAATTGAGAGTATACCTGTGTAATTCCTTTATATCTTTTTAGTGGATTGTCTTGTGGTTGTTGCCCGTGGTTTTTGATCACAGTTGGAGGTGTCCAATTGTGGTTTTTCCACGTAAAATCGTTGTGTCTCTTTCTCTTGATTGTTTGATTGGGATTGTTATATTCTGCTTAAAATTGTTACATAATCACAAATCAACATCTAGGGGGTTTCTAGATTTTTCAATGCTCTTCCTTCTTACTTAACTAGCTCAATTCTTGCATTACCCAACTAAATTCTCTTGAATTCATGGTTTAGACATCATAAGTATACAATTCAAGGGTGGAATTCCTACCTCAACTTCTCAATTAAGCTCTAGTTGGTGAATTCACTAAGGTTCCAAGCCAATTCCTTGAATTCTCTAGCAATTCTTGCTTGAACTCAATTCTCTACTCTACTCTCTCTCTCTCTCTCTCTGTCTGTCTCTCTCTCTCTCATACATTTTGTTTGTTTAAGATGAGGGAATGAGAGTGTGCAGTTGGGTGTCTTGAGCCATATAAGCCTTATATAGGCATGATTAATGAAGCTTAATTAACCTTGGCTTAAACTAACCAAATGAGCATTAATTAGTCTAATTTAATTCGTTTCGAATCGAATTTCAATTAAACCTACCATAATTTCCTAAAAATCTCCAATAACACATAATCCAAATAAATTTCATGATCGAATGCCGATAAGGCCCTCAATTCGTAGAACAAAAAAGAAACACAAATAGATATGTCTACAGCTGACAGATATAAACACAAATAATGCCACATACATGCAATTAATTCAGAATTTCATCTTAATTACTCATTAGGCATAATTAATCATGGTTTATCGACTAATCATAGGTCTAGGTTGTTACAGTCTTCTTCCATTAAAGAGTTTGGTCGTCCAAACTCGAATTACCTTCGTTTTGAAAGAACACCGTATCCAATGAAAACAAGTTAGGGTATCTTTTCATCATATCTTCTTTAGTCTCCCAAGTTGCATAGGTCCCTCCGTGGTTTTGCCGATCAA
>JAPPVO010002713.1:15000-30561 GCA_030407325.1 Camellia japonica | reverse complement strand
AAATTTAGGTAGCAGATCGTATAACAGATTAGGATTCTCTCGCGCTGTCTCTCTCTCTCTCTCTCTCTCTCTGTAGCTAGCTACTAATATCTTGTTATGTCGCATAGACTAAGTTTAAAATAAATCCCAGAACACATAAATCGGTGACGAACCTGACACATAATGTTTATGGATGGATAATTTTTTTCAAAACTAGCCCTACCAACTAACAAACTTTATAAAATTTTGTCCATTCATATGCATTTTGTGTTTGATTTTGTGATCTGTTTGTGTTTGTAGCAGAACTGCCAAGTTTAATGGCAATAATTGTCTGTCAACTAGAGTGAACAAAGATGTTTTTTTTTTTTTTTGGATAAATAGAGTGAACAAAGGATGTTATGTTAACAATAATGTATAGGCCAGGCCAGTACGAGTGGCTGGATTCCTTTGTTGTTCCTTCAAATTACATTTTATAGATTTTTTCCACATTTTTTTTGGGTTCACAAACACATGGTATCATAATGCTTGATTGCAGTTCATGTATACATGTGCTCATTTGTCTTTTGAATTGTAATAACATATTAAAGTAAGATGTTATTAGAAACATCTCTGTTGTGATTGAATCAAGATTGTTCAGACTCATGATTTTTATGTGATTGAATGTTAATTATCAACTTAGCTCATGAGCTAGTTTGGTTGTTTATACAGTGAGAAAAGAAAATAATAATAATAGAAAAGAAATATGAATTGAATTTGAGATTTCAAGGGTTTCAATTTTTAGAATTGGAGTAGTTTGTCATTTTATATGATTAAAATGAATCAGTTGGTTGTATGTGTGATGAGGGTACAGAGTTGGTCAATCATCTCCTAATGCATTGTAAGATGTTCTTTGATATGTGGGCTCTTCTTTGGACTCCCAAGGGGGATGACAGATCTTATACACTGTTGGAATGGCGTCAGAGTTAACAGAAATAGAAGGAAATCTTGGGAAGTTGCCCCGCTGTGTTTGATGTGGACCATTTGGGGTGAAAAGAATCAAAGATGTATTGAAGGATTGGAGAAACCTCTTTTAGTATTGAAATCATTTTTTATGAGTCTTTTGTATAAGTGAATTTCCGGTGTCAGACACTTCAGTTGAGCACTTTTGGATTTTATAGAAATGTAGAATGCTAGTTGCTTGAATAGCCTTTCTTTTTCTTGACTTTTTATTATTTAGTTTTTGTATATGAGTTGCATACCCTTGATGTTTTTTAATGGTTATGTATGTGCTATGATTGTCAAGCTGTGATGCTTACCTCTTATAGTCCTATAACTAACATGGAAATCAACCTTGGCAACATAGACAGTGGATTCATTTAAACCACAATAATTGAATATATAATATGCATGAAACACAAAGGTTGTATAATTGTATTAGAACGTTTGTGATAATGTTCAACTATTAAATCTTGTATTTTGCTTTTGACAGGTTCACTTGTTTTTATGCCCTTAAAGCCCCACTTTATGTGTTATTCTTGGTAAATATTGTTGTTTATAGATGACATGAAATATCTTCATCCTCTTTGTAGGGTTGTTCGTGAAGGAAAAGAACGTCGTAGGCAATGGGCTCAAAAGAAAACACCAAGACGACCACGAACTAAAGAAAGCATCCAAGATGTTGTAGAAACTGAAATGATCGAGGATTCCCATGATAATAAAGGAATGCTACCAACTGACATAGTCCAACTGCTTGCAGCTCGGGAAAAGTATGTTATACATCTCTCTCTCACTCTCTCTGTCCTCATATAGTTATATATGCAAAATCCTAATTAAAAAACATATTGAATCTGCAGGCAAGTTTTTGTATCAGACTCTGAGGAAGAGAAGGAAGAGAAAACCATGAAAAAATCGACCTCAAAAAAGAAAAGGTCCAAAAGCTCTGGGTGAGGGACTTCTTCCTTTCATGGTGACGAGAGAATAAAATGTCTTGCATAAATAGCTTCTCAATTAAACTTTCTCTCTCTTAATTATGTTTTCACAGGCTCGAACCTGTTATTTTGAAGGACATTCCACCTGCTCAATGCTTTCAGAACTCCTTGGAGTTTTTGAAGAAAAGGAAAATGCAGGTTTCAAGGTCATCTTCTGTTTTGAACAACTCCAATAAAGCTCTACGCATGCTCTCTACCTCTGGTTTGTTAAGTATGAAATGATGAATGACCAAATATGTCGACTCATTCTGGATCTGTCATTGATGTCTTTTTTTCTTTTTCTTTTTGTTGTTATTAGTGGTGCACATTAGAGCAAGTTTGTGCATGATCGACATGGAAAAGCCAGTATGTGCTAATTGTTAAATCATATGAATTAAACTATATGTGTCAATCTTCCCATTTCTACTATATCTTCTTTTTGAGATTCTTGATTAGCCTGGAATGCTTTCTTGAGTCCTTAAATATGTCTCTTGTACTATATCTTCTCATGATCTGTACCAGGTTTCACCAATAATTGGCTGATTGTGCACTTTCTCTGCAGCCTAAGGCTGTTCAATCATTTGCAGTTGGGGCATACTACATTAACTTTCATTAATCTGTTTAGTTAATTATTAGCTGATCTCTCTCCACTCATCCACCATCTTGTTCTCAATTTTGCTTTATGCTTTCCACAGTAGTTCCACCAAACAAAGGATAAATATTATATACAATGGGGATTCAATTGACACAAGCCTTGATGGTCTTGGTGTTTTGAGAAGTTCATCCCTTGTGGGTTTTGCTTTATCATTGATTTCTAAAGATGGACCGAGTCACAGTCGCTATAAATTAGTGGAGGGACAATATAATTGATATAAACATGTAGGCTGTTAGTCTGTGCCTATATGACTGACCAAAGCCATGCCATTGCTTTTATGGCATTTTTACTTTAATTTTGTATGCTTCTATTTGGTAGGTAGGTCTTTTTTTTTTCTTTTTTTTGTTGAAGTGGCAGAAGCCTCGTTCACAGGGAGGAGTACAAAAAACCAACATGAAACCTGTGGAACAGTTTATGTTGATGCTAACTTGGAAAGATTTTAGCCATCAAGATAGGATATGCTATTGAAAGCAGAAACAAGCCAAATAGAAGAGAATAATCAGTATATATCCATCTCATAATTCATACATAGCTTCAGACCCTGCTGGCTGGTGGTAAAGTCTCATGTTCACCACCAGCACCACCAGCCGAGCAGCCAGTTCAACATTTTTTTATTTTTATTTATTTACAATCGGTAGGAGAGAAATAGGAAAATGGGAAACTGCATAACGCAGCGGTAATGCTCCAACCCAGACATCATGCTTGGTAATGGAGTAACTCATCCACGAGACCAACCCTTGATCTTAGCCAATTACAGCAGTACTATTAATTTAAGGAGCAGAGAAAGCATCATCCTGTTCCAGCCACCTCTGCTGGTGGGCTGCAACCATATCAGCCTGTCCCGAGCAGGAAAAAGAGCTGCTGAGGAGAGCTTGGAAAGGGCTTCGGATCTTGTTTAGGCACTTGTGGTGTCGAATTCGCCGGAGGACTACATCTTTGTCCAGAGGCTCTGAGGTACTATGAGCTGATGATGATTTCAAGTAGAGGTAGCTTGTAACAGAGTTTGTGTCTCTACCATCTGAGACTGATGAGAGGTTCTTCACTTCCTGGCTCTTATTAGATGACATCATGAAAGCCATTTCTTGATCTTGGATGTGGAATTTTAGTAGTATATATGGAAGGAAATGGGAGAGATTGCGAGTGTTATATATAATGCAATTTGGGGCTCTGCATATAATATGTATACACACATGTTATGATATGTAGTTTATAAATGAGTTTTTCCTGTGGGTTGGGTTGGTTTGGTTTGGTCACTGGTTTTGTCTGTTACTTCATATGGGATGTATTTTATTTTGGGTTTCTTCCTCATGTTGCATTTCTCAAGTGTGGTGGGCTATGGAGTGCCCTGCCTAGATGAGTGTATGACAACAGGTGGTTTCACCCAAGTTGAATCACCATCCCTGTATGGTGGATAAGGCTTGTGTAATGCTAGAAACTATAGATGTGAGACGAAAAAGAAATGTAAGAATTAAATAGAATCATGACACTACAAGATAATAAATGTAGGAATAATTATTACAATTTAAAAATAAAGAAGAAAAAAAAAAGAAGAAGAAATTTAAGATAAAATGAGGAAAAATGCTTGGGAGCACTAATTAGTGCTCCCACTAATTAGGTGGCAGTGGGTCCCGCCAGTAATGATGTGATGTTTTGGTCTTGGAGTTGTATTTATTTTATTTTTTTTTTACTTTTTTAATGCATTAGTGCTATTAGTGGTGGTGTTTTTAGTGGGATGAATCATTGTTGTAAAATGAGGTGCAAAAATATATACAAAACAATTGCTTAATATGTTTGTTAGTCAACTAACAAACTAATTCATTAATTCCATTTCTCTTAAAAGATGAAATGGTAAAAGAAAAAAAGGAAAAAAAAAAGCGAGTATGAGACGTGGAAAAGGTTTTATGCCTTTTGTTTGCCTAACAATTAATTTATTTTTCTCTGTGTCAAAAAAGAAAAAAAGGAAAAGAAGAGGATGTATTGGGGGCAGTACTGATATTAGCTTGAGAGCAAAAAAGATAAACAATTTCCAGAGAGTAGGAAAAAAACAAGGGGAAATATCACATCAGGTTATTTGAAAAAATATTTATAAATCAGTGGAAAATTATATAAATATTAGTAATTAAATTTATAATATTTGGGAGAATTACATGGGAGAAGGGAAAAATAATTGTCAACAAATAGAGGAGTACAAGTGACATTTGTAGCCCACAGCGTTTATTTGCATCCCACTACAGATACACTTATAATTATACCTCATGTGTTTATAATTTTTTTTTTTTTTTTTTTTTTTACTTTCATGAATTTGAAGAAAAAAAAAATCTGCCTCCCACTGGGGTGTGATTGTGATTACCCAAAAAACAATGGGCAGCTTCCGTTGGTTTTGGGTCAAAACAGAGTGCTGCTTATTTCTTTTTTGTATCTTAGCGGGGACGGAATAGGATTCTGTTTCACTTCCCATGTCGCACTCGCCACACACACACAAGTGATATTGAAGCCGACCTTGATCTGCTCTGATTGATTAGGGGGGGGGGGGGGGGGCGGGGGGCTCATGGTTTGTATTCTCATCATGTCCCAAAAGATCATTAGACAGTTTGATTAATGGGGGTGCTCATGTTTGTACTCTCATCATGTCCCAAAAGATAATTAGACAGAGAGGGTGGTGGTTTTGTTATTTTGTCAAATCGGTGTATGCTTTACACGTGACCATGTCTTTTGAGTTTTTCTGTTTTTTGTACTTTAAAAATGGAAGTTTATTGTACTACTGCAACTACATTAAAATATCGGCAGAACTGGTAAATTAATCCAAACTAATCCAAGCACACAGTTTGGATAATTTCCTTTTATGGCCAAAATATTAATTATATCTTTGAGTGTTAGAGATAAATAGTTAATGAAACCCTAACATTATGTTTGGAAAGTTAAGAGGGGAAAAAAAAAATTATATTAGTTATGAGGGAAAAGAAAAGATTTCTCTCATTGTTTGGATAAATAGAAAAATAATAATAATGATGATATGTTTTCTATCTTGTCTAATTAAATTATATGAAAGGATGAATAAATAAATTGTTTCATGTTATATTGTCAAAATATTATTTTATAGGTGTTATTTATTTACTTCATATCTAAAAGGGAAGTTTTAGTATTATAAAAAAATAATAATTTTTATTTGAGTGTTGCTGATAGTATTTCATTTTTTTCTTTGAATCTTCCATTTCTTTAACCCCTACCCACCTAAATGGTTCCCCACTTCTTTTGGGAAATTCTATTTCTACCCACCTGATAAATCCAGGACAAATCTTTTCTAAATACACATCTCTATTAATTTAATTATTAACTAATTTTCTCAATTCACATCCTTAAAATTACAATTAAATCATTCCCTCATAACATGTACACACACTTTACCCTCAAATACACACACTTTAACTGATCCCAATTCACTTTTCTACTTCCACCCACTTTTGGTGAAGACCAAAGTGACTTGGTTTAAATAAGAAAAAGAAGGTTTCGTTCAAACAGGGGAAAAAAATAAAAAAATTTGCACTTTCCTCACGTCCATTGAAGATTTGAAGAGCTCCATTGAATCTCTACTAAACACTATTGAAAACCTTATTTAAGGTAAGAAATCTTTCCATTTTATTATTACATTTATCATTTTGTTATTACATTGACAATTTTCGGATATCTCTTCACTCCATTGGCGTAAAAGCATGATTTTTCCCGTGCTGGGTTTGCTGTGTAGATCTCGGCATTGGGTTTCTGAATCTGTCTGTTTAATTCGGCACGTAGTCACCGAATAATATGTATAATTTCGTTCAATTAGGTCCGAACAAAATACATAATTTCGCACTTTGATTTCTGAATATGTTCTATGTTTTTGATTGTTTTGTTCCGAATAAGTTCAATAATTTCGGTACTTAATTTCCGAAATATTTGTGTATGTTCGATCCTGAAGTTCCGAATGGTTTTTTTTTTTTTTTTTAAATATATGATATAGAACCAGGTTACATAGGCCACCAATATTGATTTTACTTTAGTTTCTTTTCCAACAATTTTATTTTATGGGTATGTCTATGTATTTATTTATTTTCTCGAAATTGAATGCATAACAATAGAAACAAAAATCTGTGTAATATTAGTATTTCCACATGATATTGTTAGCTTAGTAGTTGGGTCTTCATAAATTTTGTTAGCTAAATAGCTGAACAAAACAATTGCATTACATAGAATATAAATGCTTGAGTTATTTTGCCTTTGGGGTTTGTCATTTCAAAGCATTGAAATTGGTGCCAAATTTGGTCTTTGGTTGTATACTTACAGCTACAACAAGTTTACAATCAATGGCATGTACAAAGACAAGTGATGGGCAGTCCTTTGATTGTTTGAAAAATGATATTGGTATTGATTAATGACCATGTTGCCTTGGTAAATTGGCCGAAATGAAGTTAATCTGTTTTTCGCATGTTGTGAATATCAACCAAACTAATTGGTGAATAGTCTGTATAGAATACAAATAGTTTTTCTATATCCATGTTTACATTGTAATTTTTCAACAAATCCTAGTCTAAATCTTTCATAAGTAGTAGGGTTATATATTTAACTTATTTTGTTAATTTCACATCATCCAAATTGTGAATTTAATAGTCTATAACTGCGTATTAGATTTCATTAAGGTAGCATGGTTAGGCTACTTATTACCCGCATTGATGTGATCCTTTTCTAGGACTGCTTATTCTATTTCATTATATTGGGTTGACAAAAACAACTTTTCTTATGCAGATGGATGTCGGTCCTAGTGAACGTCGGTTAGTAACAGCTTCAAACAGAAGACTTTGTGAATTAGAGAGACGTAGAGATGGACGTACTCGAGTGCATGATGATGGCACGCACATTGCCATGGATGATGATCTTATACATGGTGCACCAGTTATGGATGATATTGCTATGGATAATGACCCTACTGGTGATGATGCTGACATGGTTGATGAAGATATCCTTACTCAGTCATTTCCAGGAGGGCCAACTGATCCATTAATCCTTAAAAGTTTTAAAAGTCATGTTGTCGGAGTTATTTGGAATGGTGCTGATGAAAAGGGCCCTTGAAGTGTCATAATCACTCATCTAAGATTCGTTCGTGGCCGTGGTGGGAACAAGGAAACAATGCTACATTTGTAAACACTATGGAGATGTCAGGACTTGCACAATTAGCTCGTTGTACGTACCGCTTTGTCAAAAAATTGTGGTGTCCAGTTTTGTTGAGAGATGGCAACCGGGGACAAACACCTTCCATTTGATTGTTGGAGAGATGACTATCACATTAGACGATATCGCCACTATCCTAGGGCTTCCCATTGTAGGCAAATCTATTAGTGTGCGTAAGTGTCACGACCCAAACCCGGCCCTATGGGTTTAGCACCGTAACCGGCCAGTAATCCGAGATTACCGAAGGCCTGCTTACAGTAAAACAGTAAATCAGAGTACAGGGCCTGGCGGAAGCCCAATACAGTAAATAACTAGTGTCCATTGAGCTGTGAAAACCTGTATGCCAAAACATTTTCATGCATTCATACGGTTCCGAACAGTAAAGTCTATACAATCATATACAAAACATTCAGTACGGGGACCTAATCCCTCGATATACAGTACAGTCAGTATTCAGTTTATACAAAACAGTGGGACAGTACGAAAGTGGAATGCTTATGACATCCCTAAGCCCTGGCATGATAGGCTTGGAACCTCCAGTGAGGCACGTAGGCTGCTTGACAAAACTGGAATAACCCCGACGCGTCTAGCTTTGGTCCGGTGCCTGTACACCTACATATATATATGAGCAGTGAGCTAAAGCCCAGTGAATAACATAAAGCGTAAAGAGGTTATGAATGAATGTCCTTACAGTAGAGAAAAACAGTTCATTAAACAGTATTTCAGTCTTTCAGTATTTCAGTCAATCAGTCATATGTGGTACACCCATTAGCCTATAAACAGTAGGTCCAAAAGGACCGGGTCTTAACAGACCCAACAGTAATGATGGCCATCAATCAGTAACAGTATGGTTCCACAAGGGATCCGACAGAGCTCTGTAACAGTAACGGTAAACAGTAAGTGCTAAGGATGCCACAATACAGTTCAGAATACAGGACATATATTCATTCAGTAAATAATATCAGTTCAATAAACAGTTCAGTTCAGTATTCAAGAGATAACCATTTTGAACATATCTTTACACAATCGTTACTCACAGAGATTGGGCTAATAGCAGCTAGAGCGCGTTCCAGAGAGCCAACCCTAAACAGTTAACAAATAGAACACACACTAAGTTTCGCAGTCGGGAAGGATGATAATTAAATCCCTAAATTTCCTCGGTGTGGTTCTACGTCTAAATCCTCATTAAGATGTCTTAAACTAGGCCTAAGAATGCTAGGATGAGATGAGGATGCAAAAATACAGTTGGAAGGCATATTTCAAAAGTTGCTGAAAACAGGGGTGTCGCTCGAGCGAGCCTTCCTTCGCTCGAGCGAGGGTTGCAAAATCAAAGGCTTCGCTCGAGCGAACAATCCTTCGCTCGAGCGGTTTGATGAAACAGTAAAAGTACTGGTTGCTGGATTTTTACGCGCGATACCACGCTCGATGCTCGCTCGAGCGGAGCCCTGAATAAAGGGTGCTCGCTCGAGCGAGGAATCCTTCGCTCGAGCGAAGAAGCCAAATCTGGAAATTTCCAGATTTGCCTCCCAAGCTCAAACCAAGCATTCTCAACCCAATTCTCGACCTCTCAGGCCCAAATTCTGGAAAATACATCTACATTCAATATACAACAAGTTTCAAAATCCAATTTGTACATACAAGGGCCAAGAGTTGGTCAATTAAAGCCATGTTTCAAACCCATTTTTCATGAACATGGAGAAATGCTAACATGCATGACATTTAACCAAATTCAACCTTCAAAACTTGTCCAAATGGACTCATTTCTTCAAGAATATGCTGAAAACATGGACTTATGCACAAATGTGAGCTTGCATGTGAGATTTTCATGAAGCCCATCCTCCAATCTTGACAATATGAACATGCATGCATGAGACAAGCTCTAATTCAACTCTTTGAAACCAATTTATGGTCCTACTCTACAATGGAGTATGAATCATGCAAGAACAAGTTTAAGGACAACAATGAAGACTTAAATTTCTTACCTAAGTCTTGTATTCAAGGTGTGGGAGCTAAATGAGCAATCTACACTTCAATTCTCAAGCAACACTTCAAGTTTTCAAGCCAAATCACAAGAATGAACTCAATTCTCTCCCTCTTCCTCACTTGGTCGACTATAGGCTCTCAATGTGGCTGATAACATGAATTTGTTCAAGTGTTCAAGTGTAATACAAACCCCTAATTGTGTAGGATAGTGGCCCACTTAGTGGCATTTTGGTAATTAAGTCCAAGTTGCAATTAACTTATGTTTAATCTAATTTAATCATACCTAATCCATTTCCAGGTAACTATACCATTAAATCACAAATTTCTACTGATCCCAAAACTCTAAACGGTTCCTAATTCGGCCGCCGATAAGCCTTCAATTAGCAGTTTAAACACATAATTCAAACAGGTAATCAATCAGATGCAAATACAAATTCAATATAATAAACTTATTCAATTTCAGTTTCGATTCCAATCAGTCCATTCAGTACTTCAGTTAATTCAATTATCAGTCATTATCAGTTCAGTTTAGCAGTAACCAGTAGCTAATTCAGTAGTTTATCGGTAATCAGTAAGAGGGTTGTTACAGTCTCCCTCCCTTATAAGGAGTTTAGTCCTCTAAACTCGAGTTACCTTCATTCTGGAAGAAAATAGGATTCAGCGGGAACAAATCAGGATATCGCTAGCCATATCATCTTCCCTTTCCCAAGTGGCATACACACCACCATGGTTCTGCCAGTCAACTTTTACTAATGGGATCTCTTTGTTTCTCAGTTTCTTGATCCTTCTGTTCACAATTGTATAGGCCGTTCCTCGTAAGTGTAGTCATCACTCAACACGATACGATAGGCTCAATCACATGAAACGGATCTCGAAGATAGTCTCTCAACATCGAAATGTGGAAGACGTTATGCATATGCTCCATTTCAGGAGGAAGCGCAACTGATACGCCATCGGATTGATTTCTCAATCACCTCATACGGCCCGACATATCTTGGCGCTAACTTGCTTTGACTCCAAAACGAGTCTGGCCTTTCATTGGTGTCACTTTCACAAACACGTGTCCACCTACATCAACTTCATACTCTCTGTCCCGTCTTCTGACGTCCGCATAACTTTTCTGTCTACTCTGTGCGGTTTCAGTCTCTGCTGTATCATTTGATCTTTTCAGTCGTCTCATATTACAATCTCGCCCAAGCAAGGCCCATCTCCAACTCTGCCCAGCAAATTTGGAGATCTACACTTTCTGCCATACACAATGCCTCGAAAGGCGCCCATACCAATACTCGAATGGTAGCTGTTGTTGTAGGCGAATTCAGCCAATGGCAAATGACTTTCCCAGTTTCCCTGAAAATCAAGGACACACATTCTCAATAGATCCTCTAAAGTCTGGATGGTCCTTTCCGACTGTCCATCTGTCTGAGGATGATAGGCACTACTCAGCCTCAATTCAGTTCCCAATGCAGTCTGTAGGCTTTGCCAGAACCTCGATGTAAACTTCGAATCCCTGTCAGAAACAATAGACACAGGCACTCCATGCAGTCTAACAATTTCATCAATATAGATAACAGCCAGTTTGTCCGCATTATAAATTGTCTTGACAGGTAAGAAGTGAGCAGATTCAGGTAAAACACTGTCGTCTATAAGATCACGCAATGTTTGTAACACCCATTGTAGCTCGGCTTTTCGCGCCCCCTTTCGGAAGAATGAAATAGCCCTTACAGTTCGGACTCCACTTGTGTGTTGGTTCTGATTCTAATTTCACAAGTGCAATGTGAAACAGTGGAAACACAAAAAGAGTCCAAATCCGGCAATTATTTTTGGAAAATCGATGTTTGAATCAAATGCCAAAAATGGACTGCTTTGCCAGATATCAGAGTCACCACCTAAATATTTATTTGGGAAATTTAGGAAACCCATGACTCGTGCCAAAGGCCATTAGTCTGTCGTTACCAAAGTGTCTTGGTTCGGGAACTTAGGTATGAGAGGGGAAGGTCAATAATTGAACACCCCACTCACCCGATCAAAGATCGGCCTCTACTAATCATGATGTGATTTTTATGTACAGTATATGTTCTTGTTCTATATGTAACATACAAGTATAGACTAATTTCACGAACAGTTGGAACGTTTGATTTTATGTTTGTTTTGAAAAAGTGTTTTGAATATGTATCACTTGAAAAAGTGATCTCATATATACATTAATCAAAGTATCCCAATGTCAGTGAATAGCCTTCATCCACAGGCATTCAAACAGTTTATCACTTAAGCAATTAGCCTCATGGTAGTATGTTTGATATGACAGCAATCACACTTATGCAATATGGTAAAGCATAAAAACTTACCTAAATATATAATATAATAATTTTAAACACATAAGATAATTTGTTTTATTATTTTCTTTTATATAAAATACACCAAAAATATGAACAAACACATAAAATTATGAAAAATTACAAAAATACTAAATTAATGAAATATTCAATATTTTAAAATAATTTGGCCATAATGGTGAAGGTTGGGATTAAAGTTCAAATTCCATTTCTTTTAATGAGAATTCTGCGTGAAACACATTCTAATTGTCATCATTGGGTAATCAAAAGAAAGCGCCCAAGTCTTAGGGCCAGTCAAAATGGGGTGTCTACACCCATGCATAATTATCAACTCGCTCAGTTTGCAAGTATGTGATAGCCACAGAGAATGTTATATGAGTTGATGTCACTCCCACAATTTCAAGAAGAGAAAGCCGATATCTATTCGTCTTATATGTGTAATCCATAATTAACACACGAGGGAATGTACGAAGCAAATCTAAACTCATTGGATGTGTCCAAAACAAATCTGTGACAGTCATAGAGCCTTCCTCACATCGATGACGCTCAATGAACTTATGTTTCGCTAATTCACCCAGCAGTTGTTGCATCTGCGATCTACCAGCTTTCTGTAGAACCCTACATCGATGTCGTACATTGTAAACTGTCTTCATTGTGCTCATATTAAGGGCATCCCTCTGTTTGAGTGTAATGAGTATCTCTTTTGGTCTTACTAGGCTCTTTGACATATCTACTAATTACGACTTTTCATTAGCTGACAATCTCCCTACATATGAATGTCCTTGGAGATGCTCCGCAGCTGGATGATTATGCAGCCCGCAAACTACATTCAATGTCCATTTATCGTTTGTTTTCAACTTGAATGCCCTCAAATCAAATGGGCATTCGCACTTTTTCGTAACAGTTTGTCTCAATAAGTCTTTTGAGCCATCTTTCAAGTTTTTACGCAATTTATACTTCCCACTCCACTCACAAGCAAGATAAATTCTTGGTCTCTTACGACCGCCACCATAATCCGACATCCTTATAATAATAACATAGCCATTTATCCTTCCAATGTCACGTACCCAAGTGAGCAATTCATCTTTGTTGTCGAAAATCTATATATAATGTCACACAACTTTCATAAGAACAAACTAAACAAACTAACTAATACAAATTATGAACTTATGAATTTTATGTTAAAAGTTACCTGTTTAGCTGTAAAATGACTAGTACAATCCACCATAATATCCAATCGAACCTCAGGTTCTTCAACGCATGCCATCTAAAAAGGAGGGGGAAAAAATTTAATTCGGTTCTACAGAGCCGAAATAAATAAAAAAAAATCGGCCCTAAAAAAATGAAAATAACAAAAAAATTTGAAACTTTATGTCCGAAAATATTAATTTTATTCTGCCCTTAAAAACCGAAATAAATTAAAAAAATCATAATTAAAGTTTCGAAATATATAAAAAAAAAATCGATACTTTTGTAATGAAATATTCATGTTATTTCGGTAGTTGATTTCCAAATTAATTTATAAAATTCGGCACTGAGTTACTGACTAAAAAACGCAAAAAAACAAAAAAAAAAAATACTACACGATTTTACCTTTTCATCACTGATTTTGCTGTCACCATTGCTTGAGTTTGAACTTCCATAAGTTTGCAACTCTTCCATATCAAAATCAAATAGTAAAAATTGTTGAACTAATAATTAAACAATGTTAATAATCGAGTATAAACTTAAAGATTAAAGCAATATGAGAGATGTTTTGTTTGCAAGTAACAGAGAGGAGTATAGAGTGTGTAAGAAGGAAAGTGACCACAATAGAAAAATTAGGATTTAATTTTTTTGTTTCAAAAGATGTATATTGAGATATTTTCATTCCTAAAAGATGTGTATAGAGAATTTATGTATATAATATTAGGAGTGTTGATCAATGGCTATTATAATAATTTTTAATTAAGATATAATTGTCATTAAGTTAATTTTTCATTAAATGTGTTCCCTGAATTTATCAGGTGGATGGAAATAGAATTTCCCCTTCTTTTTCTCTTGACCTCAACCTTAATCCCAAATATGTCCTTTTTCTTTGGACTTCCCACCCCCGCCAACTCTTCTTTCAATAGCTCATCATTCGCCAGTAGCCTCCCATCGCCGACAACCTTACCATCTCTAATGTTGACCCTCTTTTCTCCTTTCCTGCCCCTCACCTTCTCCGACGCCACCTTTCTACCCTTCAACTCACCTTTTTGGTATAAATTTATTGTTGGATTGAAGTATGGTTATTTTGAATTTTCTTGATTAATCTCGACCTCATGAACCTTTGTTCTATTTGAGTTGTGTTAGGTATTAGACTACCGAAATATGATTATTTGCTCGAAACCTTTGTGCCGAACTTTTGATCTATGATCGGAACTATTTGGTTGAACAAACCTATTGGTTAGACCATGCTAAATTGTTGCCTCTAATTCAGTTGGAGCATGCCACTTTTTGGATATATATTCAATATCAAACAAATGTTGAACCTTTTTTTTGTGCAAAAACTTACCACTACAAGATGAATCTCCTCCAAGCTGTGAACCTCCTTTAAGCTAACATTGTCCTGCTCCATTTGTCTCACTATATTGGGATTGCTAGATTTAGATCTAGATCTAGTCGAAAAAAACTTCAATTATGTTAATTGGGTTTAGTTGAAAAAAGGGCTAAAGGTGTCGAGAGAAAAGGAGATGAGGGGTAGTGAAGTGTGAGAACTGGGATGGGGTGGTGCCGGGATTGAGTGTTGTCGGTGGCCAGAGCTGGGACTGGTGAATGGAGAGGATTAGGGTTAAGAGTTTTGAGAGGAAAGGGATGAGGACAAAATTAAAATTGTATGTTAGGATAAAATTGTAATATAAAAAAAATTAAAATGCAAAGGAAAAAAATAGGATGCTATTAATATCCCTTTATTTTATTTATTTTCTTTTCAAATTGCTCCACTTTTAAACAAATTCAAAATGAAATAGGTTTCTTTTTCATTTCTCTCTATTTCTTTCCTCTTCACTCATCTAAACAAGCAATGTAGACTAAGGAAAGTGCATTTCTTTTCTTTCTCCAAATTACCTATTCGAAACGAGTTATAAGAGTTGGCTTAGTGGTCAGTGACTTGACTCTCGATGTCTCATGATGCATTAAGTGTAAAGTTTGACTCCCATTGAGTGTTATTAATCCCCTTAAGAGCCACGCTCAACAGCATAGCCCAAGATTTACCAAACTCATGTGAAGAGAGCACCTTGCCATGGGTATTGGGTTTAGTCGGGGTTTACCCGATTATAGGGCAAAAAGAAAAAGAAAGAATAAAATATAGAGTAAATGCAAAAGCAATTCAGCACCAAGCCATTATATTTATGTGGCTCCTCCGGCAACAAAGCTTTGCCCACAACTTAGACAGTGAGAAATGGAACTCTAATCCAGTTGAATGGTGATAAAATAGCATAAC
>JAPPVO010002713.1:0-12500 GCA_030407325.1 Camellia japonica | reverse complement strand
GAGGTGAGAACATTACAAGACATACACAAGAGAAAGGAAACAAGGTACAAACTCAACTCACAAGAAAGACTAGACCCAAAAGTAAGTACATATATATGGGTATATATATACCTCATCAATCCCAGGACTTTGATCGAGTAAAATTTTTCGATCTGGGCCACCTTCCATAAAAGCAGCACCCAGTACTGATGGTTCCATAGCCAACTTCAATATTCCTTGGTGGAAACCAGTCACCTGAAGAAAATCATGGACATCCATTTTAAAATTGTCAAGCTGAAATTTTTTAAGTTGTTAAAATGTTTCCTGTACATTTATTAATTAGACTGGTATTCATATGATGGTGAATTTTACCATTCCATTAAAACCACTTGCTTCTGCACCCTTCAGCACCGAGTCTGATACTTCAGTGACTGCAGCAAACAGCATATTTGACCCAGCTGTTTTCATCTGCACAACCAGCTGGCTATAAAATTTATGGCAACTGTAGCAGACTTAAAATTGAAAAGTGTACAAAACTTACAGTTCTTCCCAAATCACCAAGATAGCGTTTTGTCCCAGAAAATCCTTTACCATCAATACATTTGCTGATGAGTTTGAATGTACCTATCCATGCAGTTCAGGCATCGGCAATGGATTACAATGCGAGGGCATTAGTAGTTTGCAACTAAAGCATCACAGGAAACAGGCACCAATGGAGTTTCACATCTGACATGAATACCTAAAGTGCTAGACATACTGATAAAGCAAAGAAGACTACATAACTGTCTTGTTATCATTTTTAGTATAATTAGCTATCTTAATTCATTTTAGTAGAAGACAATATACTTGCACATTCCCCAAGGAAAAAAGAAGAAGAAGAAGAAGAAAAGAATATATTCTTGACTACTTTGATAAAGCTTTCCTTGTCTGCTACATCTGAAATTTCATGCATAGTTACTTTCACATGGACCAGTGCAAAAGGTTTTCTCACTATCATAAGAAAATAATGAAGGCAACATTTTTTACTTAAACTTGAGACTTCTGTAGAAGTTAGGCATCTACATTCTTTAATGCAGCATTGCAGCAGAACCATACCCAATTATCGAATGATATAGAATCCATAGCTGTCTAGGACGGGAATTATGTCCTCATGACATGACAAGGAAATCCATTACCACATTCTGAAAACATACTATAAAGCAAAAAAACTTCAGTATCAAATACAAATGGAAATATAAGTTGCCACAAGAAGCATTCATGATGATATCCATATTGCTAGTTACGAATGAAACATCACCATGCTAAATCCAGCATTTAGCACCACCAAAGCTACAACTGGCGTAGTCTATAACCTTTTCAGGCACCCTTTCAAGCCATGTCAAAGTGATATGGCTTTGCCAACCAATTTGCCATCATTATCAAGGCAAATGAATAAATAATATTAAGAATAGCACCAGTGAGAAGAATAGAATCAATGTCACGGAAATAGATATGACTAAAGAGCTTGTATAATTCTTTCATGCTAAATCCAAATAACCCCAATAACAGAAACTTCAAAATGTTAGAGAGAGAGAGAGAGAGAGAGAGAGAGTGTGTTAATACCTATAGTGAGCCCCGGAATATTGATCAGGCCACTGGAAGGATCAAAAAAGACATCGAGAGAGGATGACGCCATGTCATCAAAAATAGAAGCAAAAGCTGGCGGAAGCAATGGGCTTCCTTTTGCAATATAGATGGCCCTCATGGCATACCTAGAAACCCAAACCACTTTTTATACATGAAAAAATTACATATGTACAAAAGTTAAAAAATAAAAATATAATTAACACTTACCACGAATAATGTTGTGCACATTTGATAAACAATTCCCGTGTGGTAATCAAAGCATGAGTAACCAAGACCCCATTGAGCTCTACAGTCGTACTTTTTATGGCAGGGATCTAAAGAAGATGAAGTGAGATGGTTGGCACAAAAAAATTTTAAAAAGAAAGGAACAAAAGAAAATAAGGGGAAGAACGAATCAGGTAATGCCGGCAAGATATAATAACAACAAAAACAAATTCCATGTGAGGGCATAGAGCTATGAAGCATTAAAATAAATTTCAAGTCCTGTTTGTCAGACCTTTATCACACTATGCAGCAAAGACCTCAATGTTTCCTGCGTTGAACTATAACTGGAATACGAATCCCCTGGAAGAAAGCTTGCTATGATCTTCAAACACACAGAAATACATGTAAGCCAACTACTGTGATGGAGGACACAATCATTAAGATATTAAAGACATTGACACAATTAAGGCGTAAACCTTTATTGGGTGAATCTCAAAATGATCAAAATAATACTGTTGACTATTTGAATCACTGAGGGATGCTCTCCAAAATGGAACAAGCTTCATTAGCGTCTCCTCATCAAGATTCAAATCAAGTGGCTGTGGATGTGGTTGACAACTATCAGTAAATCATATCATCATGAAGTTTCTTAAACGCAGAAATTTGAGAATCAAACGCGGAAGAAAACAATAGCTCAGGAGAGCATATGGAAAAAGATATAGTTCTACTTCTCTTACCTGAAGAACAATCGAGGAGTATTTAATTTGTTTGACATTGGAACTCGATGAAAGTAGAACAACAACTACATGGAGTATATTATCAGTTGCATTGCTATAGTCTGGTTGATGTCTACGAAGCATTGCTGCGAAAGGAGCTCCAACCCACTTCTCATCCACACTGAGTGACTACATTTGGCAAATATGAAGGAAATCTGGTGAAAGAGACCCAACTCAAGAACATCCAGATTCTTTTATGCAAAGAAAATTGAAAGTCTGTACAAGAGATCCACAATTATTATCAAATGTACCAGCACATGAAAAAAAAATTACCTGCACCCTGATCTCGTTGTAATTCTGTTTATCAGTAAGCATACAATCTAGATTGATGTTTTGAAGCCTGGCAACTATGATTGGTGTGTAAACTGATGCCTCACTCATATCCACATCCTTCGGCAAATAATAAAATCACACAAACTGTTAGTTGAAAGAACTTGTTTTATCAAAAGGTACAACTATGGAATTGCAATTTGCCAGTGGTAAAATTAGATTAGAAAGCAAGCTAACTAGCTATCCTGGCCTCCATTGTATGAATTCAAACAAAATGACAGTTGAACACTATAACATAAATTGGAAGAGATGGTACTTATCCATTACGCCTGTTAATTTTCTTCATCAAACAAAAAATAAAGTCACAATTCAGGAACTACCTTTTAATTCATCAAGTTTTATCAATTTGTACGAGCAACTGCAAGTTTTAGAAGTTTTTTTTTTCTTTTTCTTTTTTTGGATAAATAACTGCAAGTTTTAGAAGTTAAAAAATATTGGAACCGGGAAAGCAGAATACAGAATTGGGCAAGCAAAGACATTAGATACATTATTGCCACCAGCTTCAATCATATGAAAATAGGTATACAAGTCACAGTTCATGATCAAACATTAACAAATATTATAATTCTAAGGCCATAATAGACAATTGATGGTTTAACAATTGGATAAACAAAGAGTGACTAATATATGTTTAATCAGTATGATGCCCAAAATCCTTTTTGTTGTATGGAGTAGAGAAGAAACTTAAAAGACACCAAACATAAGAAATGAAATGGCATGAAGTGGTCACAAAAACATAAGCATTGACAAATAGAGACTGACCTGCTTGGCACGTTCAAGTAAGTTGAGTGCAAAAGAGGAGATTTTCAATCGTATCTTTTTACTTGAATGGAACAGTGTATCTTGTTTGTGACTATCACAAAACTCACAAAACCGCAACACTCGTGTGGGGCCATCTGCACAAACTTCATATCCCACATTCACCAACTGCAAGCCAATTGATTCACCAAAACTACTTTTTTTCTGGTCGCCTGGGTTTTTATCCGAAGGCAAACGAAACCCCAAACCCCTGTGTTGGCTGACTCTATAAAATGGTTTCCATGCTCGCACTTTATCCAAGTTAATTTCACGTAACAGATTTATACCTACAAGAGGAAAGCTAGATGTAGTCATAAAAAATAGTTTTAATTTACCTCTAGATAATATTTCACTGAACATCAGCTGACTATTGGAATTAGAGCGCAACATAAACCAGAACATGACACAAATACATCAAACACAAAAGTAGGCAGTATAGTTAATAAATTGTTTTTAACCAAATGCATATAATTATAAATTTTCCATGAAAATTACACAACAGAAAAGTGCACAAAAATCAATAGAAATATTTGATGCCTCAAACCCAAAAAAATGAAGTACAGCTCTGGAATGGATTAAATAAGTAAATAAAATGGAAACATGCACATGAACGAACTCACCCATAGCACGCACACATGTAATGCAAAACCTTAGGCATAAACTGCAAAGACATTGTTACAATCCATAGAACGGTAGCCTTTTCTTTTTTTTTTTTAGGGGGGATAAATATCCATAGAACGGTAGCTTTTGCTAAGGCATGTTCATTTAGGACAAAACTTCACAGAAATTGGACTAAAATAGAGAAGAAACCAGTCTCAAGATGTGACTTTAGTTGGTGAAAAAATAATGACTCTTAACTGGTTAGCACAAAATAAAAAAGAATCTTATATACGTACAACGTAGAAATAAATAAACAATAAGCACATCTCTCTCCTCTAATACTAACTTATCTCCTGAAAGGATTGGTCTTAAACAATGATGATTGTTTCCAAGCATAATTACCATAAAACACCAATACCAAAGTGATTCAACATTTTGTAACGCATTGATACATGATATAGAGTGCTGGAAATTTCTGTAATAAAATGTGTGCTAGGGTGTCTAGATTGAAGATTGACAGTATTGTACTCTTCCAATTGGTTGGATTGTAGGTGCAATGCTTTACTTCCCAAGCGAGGTCTCTGGTTCAAGTACAGGATGGCCTAGCTGCGAGTAATCGAGTGCCAAAGATTGAAGAAGTTCAGAGACTCTGATTATGGCTTTGATCTTATATCGGGGTATATTTGCATGAGCATATTGCATTAGGCTAGGAAACTTATTTTTAATGTCATTTTTACCAACCTATAGTTAGTCCTGTGAGCTTTTGGTTTACAACTATTCAAAGCAAGATTGTTTGGCAAATCTTGAGAGCCTTGCTTGAAGGGAGCTTGATGGTTGTTGAGTGGGTTGTCCTTTACCAGAAGTCCTACAAAACACGCTCAATAATCGTTTGAATGGCACTTGAATGGGTGTTGTAGCTTTCTGCAGAATAGAGATCCAGAGAGGGCTGCTCTATACCTGCCCAAGCGGAGCTCGAGTAGCACATTATTACTTTTTTTTAATTGTGTGAAACATTTTCCTAATGAAATCATAAATAGGCCATGTCTTTTTGTTTTTCAGACTTGGTTTTGCAAACCCTAACCTCTTTGGATCCCTTCCTAATATAATACCCTAGTCTTTTATGACTCAGGAGTTGGATTAATTTGTTGATCATTGTTGAGTAAAACTACTTTGAGTTCTTTTCCTGAAAAATACACATTACTCTACTTTGACCATGTTCATTGTGCATTGATTTTTTATTTATTTTTATCAGCAACAAAAGACTATTATTAATAATGGAGAAAGGAAAATTACGTAAGAAAATGGAAGACAAGAAGACCATCAAGAAAAACAAAAATTACATGTCACATACTGCCCATCAATCTCTACTAATGAAATCCATACTGCCAGACCAATGGGCTTTGACTGGTCAACGGGTCAGGCTTGGGCTACAATACCTTTGTAGAGAGGGATATTGGTGAAGCAAGAAGAAAGCAGAGGTGGCTAGATCCAGTGCAAAGGAAGAGTACACCACATTGACTCATGGTACTTGTGAGCTTATGTGCCTTCAGATTTTATTGGGAGATCTGGGAGCATATGGTCGTGAATGAGTAGTATTGTGCCAAAAAGGTTGCCATTAATACTGTTCATAACCTAGTTCAGCATAATAGAACCCAGCCTATCAAGATTGACAGACACTTCATCAAGGAGAAGTTGAATATGGATTTGATTTATATGTCTTTTGTGAGATCAAAAGACAACTATACTAATGTATTCACTAAAAGCTTAGTACTAAGGTTTTCCACCACACTGATTGCAAGTTAGACATAAGATATCCTTACACAAACTTGAGGGGGAATGTTATATCTTATGCTTTTACACATTAGTAGCCTGGGGGGTATTTTCATACTTTGAACCATACTGATATAAAAACTTGTGTCTAAGGGAGAGAGGACCCCAATTTTGGTCTCTCTCATTAGTCGTTCAATATATTTTTTCTCTCCCCTCTCTTTCTTCTTGTCTTTTCCTTATACTGGATATTTAACTACATATTTTCCGTTGACTTTGTATCAGACTTAAATGACCAGATAAACAAGATTATAATAGCATTGCAATGTCATTTCAAAAGACAACTTTGAGATTTTTTCCTTTTAAGGTTGTTTGACCAACATGAAAATCACAAACGAACAGCATTCAAACATATTGGGAACTTAAATTATCGTAAACAATACAACAAAAATTCAAAAGGAAGTAACTACCATTAATTTGGACAACCAGTCTACGAGGAAGAGTCAAGTCATCCCAGACATAATCAACACTACTCCCAGAACCTAGATTTTCATGCTCCACTGAACCCTGGAAATTCACCAATAACAATTTAGAAGGAAATTATGAGTGTGTATATACAATACATATATCACAATTTAAATTATGCATCCATTATTATTATCCTCTAGATAAGAAGGGGAAGGCCAAAATCACAACCTTTTGATAGTAGATGATGAATGTTTGGTGCAAGCTATTCTCAATCCGGTATGGCAGATTGACATTTGGTGGCTTGTGGAAATGCATAACAAGAGTAGAACTTTCTTCCACCACATGAACAGATGCAAATTCCGTTGGATTGTTGCCATGTGCAGTTACTTGATTAGATTGTTGTGCAGAAAAATCTGAGGATCTTCTGAATTTCAGAAAAAAACGCCCAAGTGAAGCCACACATACTGGCCCCGACCAGCCCATTCCAACCTTATTTGGTTGAAACTGAATGAATGCCAATGAATCATCATGAACATTCCTGTGCTTTTGGACAAATCTCTCAAAAACACTAATTTCCCCCCTATTAGTTCCTCTCCGCAACTTTAATGCTATTTTCTGTTTACTGTTGATAGCAATCCCTTCCATGTCATCCTTTTTAAAGTGAAATGACAAGAATACATTTCAGAATATTATAACACATCCAGAGAAAAAGGACATTCAGAATGGATAAATAAGAACAAACCTCCAAATAACATTGTCGGACAACAATAGCTTCCTCTGATTCATTGAATACAACGTATCGTGGGACCATAGATATTATTTGTGATGATACATTTACTTCACTCAAAACTGGTCCCAAAGATACCCCCAACTTTGCAACGTGTTTGAATCCAGATTGTTCCTCTACTTCCAGGCCTATCTCCGCAAGTCCTGAAAAGGCATCCAAGTCCAACAGCACCTCAGATGCTTTCTCTTCCAACAACTTCAGGCGCACCTTGTTGTATCTGCAAACAGAAGGTATATAAGTTAGCCACTATTAGATAGGGACCTATCAAGCATTGCATTGGCATATGATAGGGAAATGTGAAACTGTCAGCTAAGGCACTTATGTTACTTCATGAACCACGATTTAGTTGACTTTGGAGGCAAAAATGATCCGAGCTCTGGAGGAATTTTGAAACCAAGCTTTTCGGCCTCATCCCTGAATATGCTAAGTTATAAGTATGGCAAGAAACAAGTAAGATAATGAGCTGCACAAATCAATCCAACATAGTCAGATCAAGTGATTACCTCGAAAGAGGCTTCTGATTGGGTGGAAAGCATAACAAAGGAAAATCGGTGTCATTTTTCAGAGTGTATGACGTGAAGATAGCCACCTGCAAATAATACAGAATTTAGCTTTTCCAACTGATGTTAAACAAGCACAACTATGGTAGCTGACATACTTGTTGTTATGAGTGCAGAACTCAGAGAGCAATCTTGCAAATGGCTAAAAACCTATCTTGTAGTTTATATTTATGTGACAAAAAACATAAGTTGTAAGAATGTTACCTCCAGTATGCCCCTATGCCCACGAGACATCTCAAGGAAGCAAAATATTTTCCACCACCAAAATCCAAATCAATATCCAAATAATGAACATCATTTTTTTGCTTCTGTAACTTCTTAACCCAATCACCACTATTCACTGGCTTACAGCTTGAATTAAATGCAGTTATAGTAACAATGAAGTTTATTGTGGCAGGGTTAGCATATAAATCAACAGTTGACCCACAAGGAATAGTTGCCTGGTTTCCAATGTTTTCACAACCAATAGCAGCAGATGGATCTGCAGCAAGATAATTGTTAGAAGTGAAAACAGTCTGCATAAATTAAAAATATTATTCTAGACCATTTCTGCTATTACCCATATCAGTTAAAAGCACATGAATATCTGCCTGCAACAAATTGAAGATCCTAACAGTAGGAAGAAGAAAGATTTCCCTCTGCTCCTGTAACGCAACAGGTGAATCCTTATCTGGTTTTATAACAGGTACATCTCTTACAATGCTATGAATTAGGAAATGTAAATCAGCAACTCGTCCATCTTCATATTTGAGGGAACAATGTGTGGTACTGAAGGAATATTTCACTGGTTCAACAGAAAAAGCTTTCCGAACTTTGTAACTTAATTTATCAAATACTCCAGAGATACGAACAGCCTTTACACCTTTAAGATCATCTGACCACTCCACTAAAAGTGATTTCTTAGGATTCGTCATGTCATCTGTAATTTCGGGTCTAAAAGACAATGAGAAGTTCCCTGCAAATCCGTTTCCATAAAATTTAGTACATTCCCATAATTGTGCTGCCCGAAGCAAAAACTGCATGACTAATTAGTCAATAGTGAAAAGAGAATTTTTTTTTTTTTTTTTAATAAAAAAAAGTAGAATATGTAACTTAATCTATGAAATATCAGGGACAGTTACTGCATAAAATATATCAAACGTAGAGCATGTAAGAACTTTGAATGGAGAGAAAATAAAGGTCTTACATTAATGGAATAAATCCAATGTTATGATTTTTGCTTTAGCTGATGATATCAGATAGCGTAATCACAAACTATGTCAAGATTCTAATCACAAATTTGAAGCTTTTCCACTTAATCTGACCTTAAATATTTGCTACTTTGTACAAAATCTTAAGTCCTTTATGTGAAATCCAAAAAACATATCTCCTTAGATTTTAGTTTCCCTCCTAGGAATCTAAGCTCAAGCAGCAGGTAGATTTCTTAATAAAAAAATTTCCTTACAATCCCCTCTATCCAACTAAGAATTCTAAGCAAATGAGCAGTGGCAGCATCCAACAAATTGATTAGAGGAAGTGTTTTCTCAAAGTATAGTGAACCTGAAAAAATAAATGCAATATTGCATTGTTTTGAGTGCTTACTGACATCATTGAATTAGGTAGGACACTCGTACAAAGTATTTCTTTTATGGAATTTATCCAGTTCACTTATTGATTCAGTTTGGTCTTGGATTGGTAAAGAAAATTCCGCTTCACACCTTTACAACAGACATGCGATCAAAGCATTGTCCAAAGGAGCTACTGCTCCATAATCAAGATTGCAGAAATTTAGCATTGTCTCAAGTTTATAAGAGGATAAATGTTATCCCCTCCAATTTATATTTGATGCATGTGTCTAGATCACAAGTATTTACAACTGGGAATTTTTATCATCTATTACAATTTGAGTGCATTTGCTATCAGCAATTAAAATCATAACTCCATTGCCTAAATCTCCACAGGAGTAATACTAAATTTGCAGTGTACACACTCTGGCTGACTCCCAACAGCAAGTATACAACTCAGAGCTTATATGACTAACAAACAGCTCATTCAGTTATCAAGATAATCATCTTATTCTTCCAGAGCCACTAACTCTCATTGAAGTCTACCAGCTCCCAATCAGTATTCTCAATTCTCCCCAAATCTGGTTCTTGATGAGAGATTGGATAATATCTTAGGCTATGAAGATTTCCTATTGGATAGATGCCCCTACCCTTCTATAAATTGTTTGAAAATAGGCTTATGAAATTATGATGCAAATGGCATGTAGTAGAATAGAACTTTATGGCAGAGCAGCTAGTGGACAAACCATAGCAGACTGCAAAATAAAGCAGTATGATGTAGAGCAAGCCCAGAAGAAAAGGAGCAAATTTGGAACTTTTTTTAAATGGAGCACACCTTGGGCATTGTGTAATTAAGTTTAAGCGAATTTTAAGTCTTAATACAGTGAAAATTATAAGCTAGTGTGCTGGGATTTGGATTTGGATTTGCAATCCTATTACAATTAAGAGAAATGTAATTATGTTTGAAGTTAATTTATGTCTTAATTAGCCGTGAGGCCAACTGTTGGGCTAGGCTATAAAAGACAATACTTCCAGATGGGGGCTGGGTCACACGTCTCACAAGGTATCAGAGCCAGGGTCGTGCCTGCATTGAGGTGGAGATGTTAGCATCCCACATTGGATGCGAACAATGTCTAAGGATGGACTTATAAGACACTTCTATTTAGGAATCATCCATTGCACTTGGAGCCCAAAGGGACAAACCAGTGAGGCAAACTATTGGGCTAGACATAATGGACAAAACTTCCAAGTGGGGGCTGGGCCACATGCCTTACAGACCTGTTTACATATTTGGGTCTGATAGAGGGCTATGTCTAGCCTAGCTCAGTTCATTAATTTTGTAGATTCTCTTCATTCGTAAGGAGTTATAGGACTTTTTGTTTTTTTGAGTGTATAGAACTTTTTGCTTTGGTGCGATACGGGTTATCATGGTTCAACCTTCTGTACATGGGCAGCTTCCCCTTTTGATGCTTTTTTAATAAAACAAACTTATCAAAAAATTACTATAAGTAATGAACTTCCTATTTAAAATAATTATGGTACTAAAGATATTCAAATAAACTCTTTCAAGGGTTAAACATTTCCACAACACCATGTCGTGCAACAATGATGCCCATCTATTCATCCGCACGACTATAGTAGCAAGAAAATGACTTCAATTGAACAATCCAAATTAATCTTTTTATTTCAGTAACTACTGGACGAAATAAATCTGACCATAAATGAAACAATACAAACCTGAAATCAGTAGTATATTTTGTTTTGCAGTAATTATTTAATACATATTCAATGTAGATCTTAGCATAAAAATAGGTATTTTAGCTTTCTTGTGACTAAAATAGGCTTTTTCTCAATTTCTCCCTCAATTGCTGTTCTTTTTATATGTTAGCTATGGACTGCACTCTTCCTTTATAACTAACGTAGAACTTCTTATATCTATCAAGTCTTTCATAATGTACTTGTCAACAACAAAAAGTCTTTCATAATGTATCCATGTCAAATCAAGACAACTGCATCCATGTACACGTTGACTAAAAATTTCATTCTGTAACTCACCACAAAATAACAAAAATACTGAATTATGATGACGATGGTGATGATAATTAGTGATTGTAATCACAATAAAAAAACAAGGAAGGGAATACATGTGTTGAAGTTGAATATAAGAATCAAAATATTATGTTGGAATATGGAAATTAGATAGGACTTAGAATAGGAATTATTTTGATTGTAGAAATCTTACCTTGTGTATAGTTTCTTAAATTGTATAATGAATATATTATATATACATGGCCTCTACCTCATTGATTGGTAAGCCAAATAATTCTTTCCATTCTTTTTGGTATTAGAGCCTCCCTAGCCGTCTCTCAATCGACTGCCTTCTTTCTTCTCTTTAGCCTCCGACAACCCTTTCTAGCTCTTTTTCTCCCTCCAACAGCCTCAACCCAACCTTCTTTCAGCCTCCTACAGCCCTTCCCAACCTTCACCTAGCCTTCGACAGCCCTTTCCAACTCCTTTTCTGCCTCCGACAGCTTCAGCCCAACCTCAACCCAGCCTCCGCAGCCCCTCTCCTTCTTTGTCTTCACCTCGGGAGGCCTTTTTTATCCCTATCGAGGCTCTGGTTGCTACCAACTAGACTTGGTTCTGGTCTTACGTGCTTCGCCTACCTCTTTAGGTGGTTCGTGGCTATTTTTTTTCCCTTTCTTGGGGTGATTGGACTGATGTATTAAGTCCCTTTGTCTGTCCTTTTATTTTTTGGGCTACTGGGTTTATTCGATAGCATCTATTTGGATAAACCGTTGAGTTTTTTCTGGCTTCTTATTTTTTCTTGGACTGTGCTGTTATCTTTGTGTGTTTTTCAGCCCCTCTTCTCCCACCATGACTGATCCATCCTTTGCTGATATACCCACCAAGCTTGTCCCTATTAGTTTTGATTTTTTTCTCTCTCATCGCACTCTTGTTCATCGTATTAGGAGTGTGGTGTTGAATGGAAAAAATTGTGTTGCCTGGAGCCGCTCCCTTAAACTCTATTTAAGGGACAAGGGAAAAGCTCATTGGCTTT
>JAPPVO010002712.1:0-16481 GCA_030407325.1 Camellia japonica | reverse complement strand
GTTTGGGCTGCGTGTTCAACTCTAAATCAGTGTGTGCTGCGTGTTCACCTCTAGTTCGGGCTATGTGCTCAGAAAATCAGTGCTTTGGCCGTGTGTTCAATTCTCAACCAGTGTTGCCGTGTGTTCACAATCAATTTATGGGCTGAGTGTTCAGAAATTCAAGTGATTGAACCGTGTTCAGAATGCAAACAGAATGCATGAAAAATTCATAATATGTTGCAGAAAAGGTAAAACGAAGTAAATACCTCTCGTGCCTCATGGGGAGGTGATACTCTGGCTCCCGCAGAAGGAGATCCCCGGGTGCTCGCTCGTCGAAATCGGTGAAGTGATAAAAAAAGCCCGCGGAAGAATATGTGCCGGTGGGTCGTACCTCTCGGGTATGAAGGGTCGAACCCTCGGAGGCAGAGCCATGATATCGGGATCACCTCCGGCGTCCGGAGGACCTCCACCGTGGGGAAATGACCAGCCATTTCAGAAAATCTGCAAAAGGGCAAAAATGAGCAAAAATGAGCCAAAATTGGAAAAAGTCAACAAAAGTCAACTCTCGGGAAATGAAAAAGTCAACAAAAGTCAACTCCCAGAAAATCTTCCAATATTGAGACAAACTCACCTCAAGTGGCGAAAATGAGAAAAGAAGCCCCGAAATCAAAATTTAATCGGTTCAAAGTGCTTAAAACTGAAAGATTTCGCGAAAACAACTTGCGTGGGACGTTGGAAAACGCGTATAGAGCACAGATCTGAGGGAGAAAAATGGTTTGGGAAGCTAGAGGAGATGATTTCGGAGCTGCACTTGTGAGCACAAAGTGTTTGGATGAGTGGATTTAAAGAAAAGAGGGTGAAAGTACAAAAATTGCCCCGAATTTGGCAAAGTGGCCGGCCGGCCACTTTTCTGGCAGGCCGGCCATTCCCTTTTCAAAAACTGGCCGGTGGCCTCCCTCTCCCAAAAGATGGCCGGTGGTGTTCCCCACATGCCCCCCAAGGTCCCTGCAAATTTTGGAGGATTGGAGTCCCCGGGACCTAAAAAAGTACAAGAGAAGTGCACTTTCTGTCGCGAAATCGCTCCGCCGGAACCTCAGCTTCAACTTCCGATGCGTGTCTCATCATTACTCATCGAAAGTGAGATATATCCTTTTGAACATGTTGTAACCTCTCCGGGAGGTGAACCGGAGGCCGCGATCGAGTCGCCCTCGCCGAAACGCGCATTTCCTTGCTCGTTGTTTTGTGACAAACATACATCCTGGTTTACGCTTGTTCTGCATTATCATGCACATAACTTGCATTCTCATGCACATACTTGCATTGTTATGCACGTCTCTTTGATATCACCAAGCCTCCGTGCTTAAACTCGCGTTGTCACGCGCGTTTCTTCCCGCATTGCGATACACTTTTCCATCGACACCGCGATTGTCTGCATTCGATATCACATTGAACATATGTTGTTAGATATGTTGTGCTTGTTGAGTTTCTTTCTTTTGCAGGCACGATATTGTATGTACGGTTCATTTGAAGCTGGTGCGACCAGACGAATCGCGCAGGTATCGTATCTTCTCCGTGTGAGACGCGACGAGAATTGAATAATTCTCTGCATTCCTAACTGCATGAAATGTAGTTGTTGCTTTGCATTCTTGCTTAAAACTGTTGCATCTATTTGCGAATACTTGCTTCATTACAGCTTGCTGCATTTGCATGATCATCAGTCACATCTGGCCTTGTGCATACCGTTTTGCATTTTGCCCCCTGCCTGCGGGCACGCTGCGGGCACATCTCTGTTTATCTCACCTGTTTGTCTAAGTCTTCGGCCTTGTCAAAAATGGGTCGTCTCTGGGCTTTGACATTCACTCCCGTCACTTATGACTTTCGAGTTCTGTCAAAGAGGGGCAACTGTAGACACCCCATTTTTGACCGACCTTAAGACTCAGACGTCACCGATTGAGCGCTTGGTGATGTTGCATATCGTGCTCGTTCAGAGGTTTCAGAGTCTCGGCTGCGAGCCTTGCCTCCGGACTTCCGGACTCTTTCATGCTTTGCCTCGGTTTGCGAACCAGGCTCGGTTTTCTCTGTTTCTCTTCCAGAAGGGAGGGAGAGGTCTCGTAGATCATCTCTCAGTGGCCGTAGGCTACGTTTCGTGGTCGTAGGCCATTTTGCCCGTTTGGAGTCCGGTTTTCGATTTTTCGGAGCCGTTGGCCGTGTGCCTCGGTTCGGGACCGCTTAACCACCTCCGTTTGCTCCGATTTTTGGCATGCATCTTATTTACTCCCTTTTGAGGGACACTGTGGTCCGAGAGACCAACTTCGTGGTCAAACACCATTCCGGTGCCTAACAGTCAGTTTTGGGCCTCGGGCTGCGCGTTTCGGCCCCCGAACCTTCATTTTGCATCGGTTTGGGCTCATTTTTGGTGGGACCTTATTTTCACTGTTAGGAAGGTCGTAGAAGGTGGGAGGCCAGTAATTGTTCTGACAACCAGTTTTATTCCTCCATCGCCCTCCGTCGCCCGTTTTTCTCACTTGAAAGCCAATGTTGACCACCCTAAGGCCACTTTTTCTAGCCCTAAACCACATATTTGTGTTGTAGACACCTGGGAGGCCACCAATATCACATGGCCGGCCAGTAATTGTGTGTGACCCTTTTGAACCCCTCCTAAAAGTGGCCTTTTCTCTCTCCTGGTTCACTTTCTCCAGTTTTTGACCACATGGTTGTGTTGTGCACACATGGGAGGCCCTTTTTTGGCATGGCCGGCCATTATCTTCATTGACCCTTTTGACCCTTGGCCGGCCGGCCATGGGGAAGCCGGCCGGCCACCCAAACCTAGAACAGCCGGCCATAATCCCCCCCTGTTCCTTTACAAATGTACCCTCTGTTTCCCCCCAGATTTTGTATCCGGGGGGCCAACTTTTTGGGGGGAAATTTGAATTCCATTTTCCCCCCTTTTCTTCCCCCCCCCTTTTGCCTATATAACCAGCCTCCCAGCTGTGTTGGAGGGTTGGAAAATTGCCTAAGAGCTTTGCATACATACACCTTCCTCTCCCTCTCTTCCAACCTTCAAACCCTCAAGTCCTACACCCTTTACTCTACAAGCCATAGCACCATACCTCCAACCTCCATTCCAGCCACTTGGAGCTATTTTCCAGAGCTGAGGAGCAACATTTCTTGGTCCAAAGGCTGTCAAAGATTTGGTCTTCAAGGGTAAGTCTTCTCCTCCCTCTTTCTTGCCTTATTTGCTCAATATATTAGCCATACTTTCTTGCATTTTGGGCTCCGACCCTAACTGAAAATAGCATTATTTTGAGCTCCTTTTCATGTTTGTTTAAGGGCCTCTCCCTGTTTGAGGCTTCCTTTTTACACTTGCTTCTTTACCTCTCTTGTATGCCTCTTTCTTGCATAGTATTTTAGGCTCATTTTAAATTGTTTTGAGCTTGGTTATAAACTGAAAAGTGGCTTATTTTGAGCCCTTATTCAACATTGTTGAAGGGCTCTTCACTGTTTGAGGCTTCCTTTTGTCACTTGCCTCTTTATCCCTCTTTTGGCCTTATTTTTGCATGTTTTGTTAGCCCCTTGTGCTTGTATTTTTGGGCTCTGGTCCGAACTGTAAATAGCCTTATTTTAACCCCCTCTTCATGTTTGATCAAGGGACTTTTGATTTTGAAGCTCCCTTTTTGCTCTTTGTGTTTAAACCTTTTTTTAGGCCTTATTTTGCATAGTATTTTAAGCTTGCATGTGCACTGTTTTGGTTTGGTCACTAACTGTAAAATACCATGTTTTGGGCCCCTCTTCAACTTTGTTGAAGGGCCCTCCTCTGTTTGAGGCCAGCAACCATCACTTGCTTCTTTGTCTCCCTTTTGGCCCATTTCTTGCATAATAGTTTAGCCATACTTGTGTGTTGTTTTCGTGGCCTTGTAAACTGTAAAGTGCTTCATTTTGAGCCCCTCTTCAACTTTTTTGAAGGGCTCTTGGCCATTTAGGGCCAGAAGCTGCTACTTGCTTCATTATCTCTCTTACGGGGCCATTTTTGCATGCTAGCTTAGCCTATTTGTGTTCACTGTTTGGCCTTGCTTAAAACTGTAAATATGCTTTTTTGGGACTGTCTTGATTCTGTCTTCACACTTCATGTTCAAATAATGCATGCTTTGCATAGCCATAGGTCATTCCATGTACCTATTTCATGTTTCGGGTCTCATTTCATGCATCGGGTGCCATGTTTCCATGTTTCGGGGCTGTTTTGCATTTTCATGCTTGTATGTCATATTCCATGCTTTGCCATGCTTTGTTAGAGTGGCATTTGGTGCCTTAGGGTCAGTCCTCAGTTTGCGTGCAAGTGTGCACGCATCTCGAGTGTCTCATTTTCATCTAATGGCCTCCTATGTGAGTGTGGCTGAGGTCCACTCATGTTGGTGTAAGCCCATTATGCATTGTGTATGCCATTTCATTCCATAGCATTGTGTATGCTAAGCTGTTTATGTTAGCGCATTGCGTGTATGCCATGTTACCTCGTGCATCGTGTATGCCATTTCATAGCATTGTGCATGTTAGGTTGTATCTTAGTTGCATTCATGCATGTCATGCATATTGCATTGTTTTGGGATAGGAGTTAGCCCGAGCACGGGAAACGAGGTACGTTTTGTACTCCGAGTGACGGAACGTGTCTCAATTCCCCAGTCACCGACACTCCGGATTGTCCATGATGGAGTTAGGTCTTAGTTGTATTTTCATGTGCATTCATTCCATATTGAGTTTGTGCAATTCGACTCCTCGGCCATCATGCATCGAGATGCGTGATTGGTGGCACGAGGATCGAGGCATGCATACATGTGTGAAAATACATTGCCATGCCCCTTTCCTGCTCTCTGTTGCAGCAAATCAAGAATCAGCAGCCTTCCGAGCTTGGCACGCATTCCAAGAATAATTGCAAACAGAGGCTAATTGGGGCATCGCCATGGATTTCCGCGCAAAGCAACCCGAGCATGCATCATTCATCATCCGGAGAAGAGTCGAGGCAGTCCCTGGCTTGCATGCAATTTAATGCTTTCCTAGTTAAATTTGTTAATTAATTAGGTTTTGTACATATTTGGACTGTATTATTTATTTGGACTGTACTATTCATTTGGGACTGTATATTATTTTATTCGGACCCTCTGAGCGAGGGCACAATGTAATAAGTGTGCGTGTGTGTGATGTATGTCTTCCAACCCCACGTCTTTCTTCCCTTTTATTTACCTGCTTATGATGGTTAGATTAGGGCATGTTTCAATTAGCATACAGTATGATAGCATGTTTGCATTCATTCATCTGTTTTGCATGCACCGGGCTCAGCGTATCATACTAACTGCATTTGTATTTCAATTCCAAGTTGAATACTTGTTAACTGTAGCATTCTATATGCCATGTTTAGAAGAGCCGAGCCTGCTATAGTTACATTTTTGCATGTGTTGCATTAGGCATTTCTGTATAGTTAGGATCATGCATGGATTTCTAATTAGCTTCTGTTTTGGCTTGGAGTACTCGGTGAGTTTTATGCTTTAGCATCCTTGCATGCGTGTGAGTGACTGCCATGATAGCATGCTTACCATGAGGCTATTGCTTATGTGATATAACTGCCTGAATGCCTGTGGGTGAAGGTTGGGTTATTTGGATTGGAAAATCATGACTGTGAGTTTTAAGCCCACTAGATAGTGGCAAAACCATCTTTTCTAAGCCCACCGAGGGTGGCAAAATCTGCATTTTAAGCCTACCTGCGGGTAGCAAACCATCTTTCAAAAAAACAAACATGAAATGTTTTGTTCCAATTCAGGCGACCCAGTCTATACTTGTATGCTGTGCGCATCACATAGTAAATCTAGGCTAATAACCGGAATAAGAACGCACAATGTTTTCAAAACTAGATATCATGGTTAGTAGAGGCCGATCTTTGATCGGGCGCGGCGGGTGCTCACGAAGTGACCTTCCCCAATCGTACCCAAGTTCCCGAGCCGAGGCAACTTTGGTGATGACGGACACGTGGCCTTAGGCAACGAGTCAGGGTTTCCTAAATTTCCCAAAAATAAAATATTTAGGTGGCGACTCTGTATCTGGCAAAGCAGTCCATGTTTGGCACTTCTTTCAAAAATCTGTTTTCTCAAAACGATTTGCCGGATTTGGACTCTTTGGTTTAGATTAAGAACCGTGACACAAATCGAGTCCGAGCTGTAGCGAGGTCCCCCGCGGGCTTGTTACAAGGCTATTCCGCAGAAGAGGACGAAGAGGGCCTCTCATTCTTTCTCTTGAGAGCATCGATGCAGTTGTTTCCTGCTTTATTTACCTTTTACTAGTAGTTGTAGCACATTGTACATTGTTAGGCAGTTTTATTTTCTTTAAAACTTATACCCTTGTTGTAAAATGTTGTAACAAAGAAAACATGATGGAATGAAACAGCTTTTGAAAAGTGTTGTATTTATGTTCTTAGCATCGCATCGCATCATTTTGCACCAAAATGAGATTGAATGAAATGGCATTGTGTATTTGCCCAGGTCAGGTAGTGAACCGACACAACAAACTAAACAACTTAACTTACTAAGAAACAACAAAACCTTAGTAAGTTTACAACTCGATAAGCAAAACACAACAATGTTAATAAACAAAGAGTAAACGACTCAAGCACGAAACTTGATGACTTGATAAACAAGACTCGATGAACAAAATAGCTCGACAAACACAAACAACAACTCGATAAGCAAAACAACAACTCAATAAGCAAAACTTACAACAACTTTATAAACAAAGTGCATCTTGGACGTCTGGGGACGGAACGCATCGACATCCGAAAGAGGAAATGGAGGCCTTCGACACTCCCGATGCATGGAAATGCTAGGAACTTCTTCTAGAGGTATATTCGGACCAAAGACACACTTTGCAGCATGGCTGACCACCTTTGGGAGCTGGCCGGCCAGCTTTTTGCATTGGAGGGGAGAGGGGTGGCCGGCCTACTTGAAAAGGTGGCCGGCCGGCCTCCTAGCTTGGCAGCCACCAATTTTTCGACACGTGTCCCCCGAATAGTGTCTTATCCTCTTTAAAAGTCCTAGCTCCCTGGTTCATTCATTTCATCTTAGTTTTGCACCAAAATGGAGGCGTTTCTCGTTGAAATCTCACAGCTTGGATCGCCTCTCTAGATGCTCGAAAAGTTGAACTTCCGGGGCTTCGGCTTGAATGCACTATTCACGATGAGCGTACTCCGCTGCACCTTCCCTTCCTTCATGCCGCGGCGAGGTTTTGGAACCTGGTAACGCATGTTTTTAGCTTTGGCAGGCAAGAGGTATGTCCAACTTTCAAAGATTTTCAAGTTTTGATGGAATCTGAACGTTATGAAGAGATCTTGCCTCAGTTTCGCTTTGGCCACGCCCAAGCTTTAGGGCGGATGTGTGGACTCACCATGCATGACGCTCGGTCTCTGATCTGTAATGGGGAACTAGACATCCTCGGTTTGATTCATCGCTTTTCTGAGGCCGGTGACCGCGGCGACCATCATTGGCAAGGTTTCCGACAACATGCCCTCTGCTTGTGCATGCTGTCTCACTTTCTGCTTGCCCCGGGCTTCGGTGGATCTAGCATTCGTCTGATTGAAGTTGCTCAAGGCTTAAAGGAAGGAAAGAGCTGCATCGCCATGACATTGGCCGAGACACTGATGGGCTTAGATGCTTTCTATCGCCAGGAGACGACCAGATTCGCGAGGAGTCCACTACTGCTGCAGGTAATGTTTCCCACCCAATCTCACATATGTATTTGCTCACATCACTCGGCCCTCAGGCTCGGTTTTTCTCACAAAAACATTTTCTTACTTTTCTCTCATCGCACATCTCTCTATTCTTTATTCTCTCATTTTTCATCCCTCCCCAGGTATGGTTGAGGGATAAATTGCAGGTTGTGAACTCTTGCCCAGCCTACTCGGCTCGCGGCTACTTCTTTCGACAACGCCTAGTCGATGCCCTTGATGAGGGATGGTGGTTTGACTGGATGTGCAATTTATCTGCAGATCGCATTGCTTGGTGCTGTCCTTGGCTCAATCTCCCAGCAATGAGCTATAGCATGTCCCGGCAAACTGGGATCTAGTTGATTGGTCTGACCCACTATGTGTTCTACTTTCCGTTCCGGTTCCAGCGCAAGTTCGGTCATGATCAGACTTGCCCGCCAGAGAGGATAGATTATCCTGCCACATTCCCAGTTCAAGGCGCACAGCTTGCCCGGTATGCCACAGCATGGAGGACTAGAGAGCTCCCGGCCCCTGCTCTCACTTTCAGTTGCACTTTGTCTGACGAGTGCTTGGATTGGCTCAATGAAGAGGCACAGATTGGACCCAGCTGGCATCAGAGGCTTCGACCAGCTCTGGGAGGGGGCGCAGGGACACCTGACTTGACTATGCCCTGGATTTATTGCTTTTTAGTACTTTCAAGTTTTCTTTATGGATGTAATAAAAAAGCAACTTCAATTTGTATGCAAGAGCAGGAGAACTCTGTATTGAAATCAATGAAATTGAAGGTTGTGGTACTGAAATTTTCCGCTTTGGTCCAAAAATGGTCTTAGTTGTAAAAAGATTAATTTGAACAAAGTCAACTTTTATTAAAACTTTTCAAAACCATTTTCGATATGGATCAGAACTGGACACGCCTGAGATCTGTCACTGAGATGCACAACCCCGGACCCTTGCAACTGGAAAGTTGCCCCTAGTCTGAATATCACCGCGGCACTGCACAGCAACGGAAAGTTGCCCCTAGTCTGAAAAGCACTGCACCGTAGATCACGATGAATGCTGATAGATAAAGATGACTGAGATGATCAAATGGACAAAGTTGATCGGGGAAAAGTTTATGGCTGAACTTCAGGATGAAGTTGCCTACGTATCCCAAAGATGGGAATCAAGCCTTACGTAGTTCAGGCTCGGGTTCACTCGGTATTTTCACTCTCCTTTTACGCTCTAACTTTTGCCAAGGCCGCCCTTTGCGGGTTTTCAACCTTGCGAGCTCAGTTTTATTTATAATCAAAATTTTTTGTGCTCTGAGTTTTGCCTAGGTCGCCCTTTCGGGTTTTCGGCCTAGCGAGCCTCTTAAGGGTAATATTTCTTCAACTTGTCCATATTGATCGGCTGTAAGAACTCTAGGCCATCTAGATCTATCAGAACCACAGCTCCACCTGACCAGATAGACTTAATGATGTAGGGACCAGTCCAATTGGGTCTGAACTTGCCCGTTGGGTCGTGGATGGGGGCTCGGTTATCCTTGAGCACCAAATCTCCTTCCTTTAGATTCCTGGACTTAACTTTCTTGTTGAAAGCCCGGGCAATTCTGCGTTGATAACTTTGAACATGGTACAGTGCTTTCAGTCTTCTCTCATCAAAGAGCATGAGTTCCTCAAACCTGCTCTGCTGCCAATCTGCTTCGGCTATTTGACACTCAGCCAATACTCACAAAGACGGAACCTCAATTTCAATGGGTAGAACAGCCTCCATCCCATAAACTAATGAATACGGAGTTGCTCCAGTAGAAGTTCTAATTGAAGTCTGGTAGCCCCACAGAGCAAACGGCAGCTTATCTGGCTAGTCCTGGTAGGTTTCCACCATCTTCTGCAGTATGTGTTTGATGTTCTTGTTGGCGGCCTCAACCGCTCCATTGGTTTGCGGCCGATAGGTGGATAACTTGTGGAAAGCCACATTGTATTTTTCCAACAAATCAATCACTTCCTTCTTGAAGTGAGAACCGTTATCTGAAATTATCTCGTTTGGGACTCTGTAGCGACAGATGATGTTGTTTCTGATAAACTTTGCAACATGCGAAGCCTTCAACACCGCATAAGATTGGGCCTCGACCCACTTCGTAAAATAATCTATCGCGACCAGGATGAACTCATGCCCATTCGACCCCTTTGGAGTGACAGCCCCGATCACATCAATTCCCCAGACAGAAAATGGCCATGGCGAAGTCATATTGTACAGCTTCGATGGCGGAATGTTCATGCGATTTGCATAGATCTGACATTTGTGGCATCGCTGAACAAAGCCGATACAATCCTCCTCCATGGTGGACCAATAGTAACCCTGTCTGAGGATCTTCCGCGCTAGCATTACTCCGTTCATATGCGTACCGCATTCCCCTCCATGGATGGCCTCCATTAGGCGCTTCGATTCTCGGCATCGACACACAGCTTATGCATTTCCAGATGACCTCTTTTATACAGCTTACCCCCACAGATGATGAACTGAACGGCCATTCTTCTGATTGCCCTTTTATCCTGGGCATTTACCCCTGGCGGGTATGCTTCTTTCTCCAGGAAATTCCAAATGTCGTGGTACCAGGGGTTTTCGTCCTGAACCTCATCTATAGCAGCAATTGACTCGTAGGCTGGCGCGAATTTCTAGTCAATGATGATTGGACGCATCCGGACTCCGAACGAGATGTCTATCATGGAAGATAGAGTTGCTAAAGAATCTGCGAACCTGTTGTTCTCTCTTAGTAGATGAGCAAAATTTAGCTTCTCAAACCGAGGAATTAACAAGTCCAAGGTCTGGTGATACATCATCATCTTTTCTTCTTTGACTCTCCAGTCTCCTTTCGCTTGAGACACAACAAGGTTTGAGTCCCCGATGATGTCCAACCGTCTTGCCCCTAGTTCCAGGGCTACTTCTAGACCGGCAATGCATGCCTCATATTCTGCTTCGTTGTTCGAGACTTTGAACCGGAGTTTGAAGGCTAGAGGGATACGGGACTTGTCAGGTGCTATCAGCAACACTCCTATCCCATACCCGTACTGGTTTGACGCTCCGTCAAAGTACATCGTCCAAGTTTCATCATCGATGTGCAAAATGGCTTCATCTGGGAATAAGTACTCGACTGCTTCACCCCATTCCACTGGATGGTCAGCTAAGAATTCTGCTACTGGTCTTCCCTTGACTGACTTGCGTGTCACATATTTCAGATCAAATTCGGAGAGCAACAGTAACCAACGAGCTAGCCTACCCGTAAGTGCTGGTTTCTCGAAAAGATATTTGATGGGATCGAGTCGTGAAACCAACATTACGGAGTGAGCTAACAGGTAGTGCCGCAGCTTCCTGGTAGCCCATACCAAAGCTAAGCAAGCCTTTTTCAACGGTGTGTAGCGAGTCTCATACTCTAGCATCTTCTTGCTCAGATAGTAGATGGCTCTCTCCACTTTGTCCTCTGATTGTTACACGAGCATACAACCCATTGTAGTCTCAGCCACTGAAAGGTACAATATCAACGGTTTCCCCGGCTCTGGCGGTGACAACACGGGCGGGTTCTGTAAGTATTCCTTGATCTGTTCAAAAGCAGCTTGGCATCGGTCGTCCCATTGGAATTTCTTTCCTTTCTTCAGGAGGCCAAAAAGTGGTTCACAAGTCAAGGTTAATTTTGAGATAAACCGTCTTATGAATTGCACTTTACCTAGAAAGCCTCGCACCTCCTTTTCAGTCCTTGGTGGGGGCATTTCTAGGATGGCCTTGATTTTGGAAGGGTCGACTTCGATACCTCTCTGTGTAATCAAAAACCCCAACATTTTTCCCGCTGTAACACCGAACGTACATTTCTGAGGATTCAGCCGCAACCGGAATTCTCTGATCCTTTGAAAGAACTTTTGCAAGGTGGTGTAGTGGCCCTCTCTTTCTTTGGACTTGACAATCATGTCGTCCATATACACCTCAACCTCTTTGTGGATCATGTCATGCAATATTGTGGTCGCGGCCCGTTGATAAGTAGCTCCAGCATTCTTTAACCCAAACGGCATCACTTTGTAGCAGTATGTCCCCCACGGGGTGGTGAATGCAGTCTTTTCCCGGTCTTCAGGTGCCATCACTATCTGATTGTAGCCGGAGAAGCCATCCATGAACGACAGCAAAGCATGCCCCGCTGTGAAGTCCACTAACTCGTCAATATGCGGTAAGGGAAAGTCGTCCTTCGGACTGACTCTGTTCAAATCCCTGAAATCCACGCATACCCGGATCCGGCCATCCTTCTTCGGTACCGGAACAATGTTGGCCAACCAAGTTGGGTATTCGGATACCATCAAGAAGCCTGCGTTGATTTGCTTGGTGACCTCTTCCTTAATCTTGAGGGCCCAGTCCGGGCGGATCCTCCTGAGTTTCTGCTTGACAGGTCGGGCCTCGGGGTCAAGGGGGATCCGGTGCTGTACAATCTCAGGATCGATCCCAGGCATATCTTCGTAGGACCACGCGAAAACATCTTTGAAATCTTTTAATAAAGCGACTAAACGCTCGCGTTCCTTCGAAGACAACGTGGACCCCATCTGGACCAGCCGCGGGTCCTCCTCAGTACCAATATTCACAGTAATGATTTCATCCATTAAGGGTTTGACAAACCTCTTCTACTCTTGTTCAATTAAGCGTTGCAAAACCGGAGGAATTTCGTCCTCGTCGTTTTCATCAAAGTTTTGAAAGTCTGAGTTAATGCAATAAATCAAGGGCACAGAAAAGTGCTCAGAAACCACAGTTACTTGATTCTCATTAAGCACATCCAAATCGTCCGATTCCTCGGTTACAACAGACTCAAAAGAGAAAGAAAAAGACGATCTGGACAAGACTGTGGCAATGTAGACGTCCCCGAACGCCCTTGGGAGGGTGACTCCCGTTCCGTTCATATTGCGGGTCTACTACAGTTCGGACTCGATTTGTCACGGTTCGTAATCTGAACCAAAGAGTCTTGAAAAGAAGTGCCAAACATGGACTGCTTTGCCAGATACAGAGTCGCCACCTAAATATTTTTTAATGGGGAAATTTAGGAAACCCTGACTCGGTGCCAAAGGCCACGTGTCCGTCATCACCAAAGTTGCCTCAGCTCGGGAACTTGGGTACGATTAGGGAAGGTCAGCTATGAGCACCCCCTCTCGCCCGGTCCGAAGACCGGCCTCTACTAACCGTGATATCCAATTTTGAAAACGTTATGTGTTCTTATTCCGGTTATTAGCCTAGAATTACTATGTTATGCGCACAGCAAACAAGTATAGACTAGATCGCCTAATTTGGAAATAAAATCGCATATCCGTTCGTTTTGAAAAATGTGTTGGTTTTGCTACTCGCAAGTAGGCTAAAACACGGATTTCAATGAGTTGTTCCAACTCAAACAATCCAACCTTCACCCACAGGCATTCAAACAGTTTGTCACATAAGCAACTTTCCACATGGTAAGCATGCTGTCATGATAGCATTCACACACATGCGGTATGCTAAAGCATGAAAATACTTACCTCGTACTCCGTGCCAAAACAGTAAACTAGTTAGCAAACATGCATGGTCCTAGTTCATGTTAATTTGACTAATGCAACACATACAGGATGCAATTATGATAGGCTCGGCTAACCTAAACATGGCATGTGAAATGCTGCAACTAACACGTATTCAATTTGGAATTGAAGTACAAATGCAGTTAGCATGATGTACCGAGCCCGGTGCATGTAAAACAAATGGATGGATGCACGCATGCATTGCATAAGGTATGCTAATTTTAAACATGCCCTAATCTACCATCAAAGCAGGTAAATAAAAGGGAAGAAAGAAGTGGGGATTGGAAGACATGCACACACACGCACCCACACTTATTACAAATTCGCCCTCGCCCGGAGGGACCAAAAGAATAATACAAATTAATTAACTACGACCTAATTAAATATTACAGATTACCTAATTAGTTAACAAACTAACTAAGCTAGGAAAAACAGTAAACTGCCTCGGGAGGAGAGTCTGGTGCAATACATGCTCGGATCCTGCTCGGAAGCGCACTGTCATGCATAGACTGCCTCTGTTTTCCCTGCTCTGCCCCTCTGAAGACTGCCAAAGTCTCTGAATTGATTCCCTGGACACTGGGGAATACCACCGGCTGAGTAGAATTACCACCGGCTGCTAGACATGGCCATCGGCACAAGATGCATCCATCGGCTACCAATGGATGGCCGGTCGGCACTATATTATGCCGGTCGGCCAAAACTGCCTGCAGAACCTGCAACTTACAGCAGCAGAGGACAGAACTTGCATGGCAATGTAATTCAGGCAATATATGCACCAAACAAGCCCCTTATCATGTTAAGGACTCAAAGGAGGATGTACCTCGATTCTCGGACCACCAATCACGCATTTCCATGCGTGATGGCCCAAAGAATCAAGTGTGCAACTTCGATTTCAAATGTAATGCAATGCACACAAACAATCAAAGGCCCAATCCCTATCACTAAATCAAGGGACAAGACATACATGCAAGATGCAATGCAACCTAGGCATACAAGCTAAGGATGCAACATGGCAATACAAGACACTTATGCAAGCATGCAAGCAAACATGCAAAGTAAGCATGCAAACCAAATAGAGGGTGGACTTAAACATGAATTAGGCAGCTCTAATTAGGCCCAAAAACAGTAGCCATAATGCTAAGGAATTGAGGCCAAACACACATACACGCATGCACATGTTATGGTCCAACACTTAAGCATCAAAAGGGGCCACTCTCAAGCACACTTAAAAGAGGCATAACATGGATAATTAGCATGCAACAAAAGCTTTGAAAATCATGTTAGAATATGGTGCCAAACCAACTCAAATAAAGCAAACATTAGCATGCAAATGGTCCAAGTATCAAGGCAAGCTAAAGGGGTATTGGACCACACTTAGCAAGACCAACATGGCATGCATTAAACCACTAAAAACAGATTTTTAGCATGTTAAAACAAGGCCAAAAGACTACTTAGATGGCATCTAAGTGGCTCAAATATGAAGGCATGCGCAAATACACTTTCAAGGAGCATACAACACAAGCTCATAAGGCATCAAAGAGGTATTTAAGGCAAGCATACAAGCATGTTAGAGGGACTGAAATAGCATGAAAAATGATCCCAACCCACTAAATCCATGCAAGAATGGCATGCTACACACTTACATACTTAAGGCCAACAAGCCAAAATACAAAGGGGCCACACAAAGCATGCCAAGATCGACCCAAATAACTATGGACAGACCTTAAACATGGTGAAATAAGCACAAAAGCTTCACAAGACCAAGCCTAAAACATGCTAGAATAAGGGCTTACAACCTAAGACATGTTAAGGCATAAACATAGCATTACAAGGTAGGTATGCTAAGCATGCATGGTGTACCAAAACCAACACACAATAATGTTATATCATGGCAATATAAGCATGAAATACAGCCATGTCATGATCAACAAACACTCAAGCATGATGCTCCCTCAAGAGGCCAAAATTGGTCCTTTTCAAGGACAACAAGGAGAGGGGGTGGCCCTCTCCTTCTTGAGACTTCAAGGCACCATCCTCACCACTGAAATCCCTCAAGATTTCAGTGGTGAGGAGGCCCAAGCACCAAAGTCGCGGAGCTCACCAAAAATGGCACAAAATGGGGCCTCTCAAGGCCTAAGGGTGGTTAAACACCTCCAAACCACAAAACACTCTAAACAAAAAAATTAGAGGGCCCAAAAACAGAACTTTTTTGTATTATACACTAAGCACAAAAACAGTTCTAAGATAGGCTAATAAGCTATGCAAAAAAGGGGATAAAAGGGACTAGTGTCTCACCCTTGTAGACCTCTTCACAAAAGATGATCTTGTTGCCTCCTTGAGCTTCAATCCAGCCAAGAACAGCAAGAACAAGCCTCAGGTCCCTCAAGAACCAAGAGAAGGTGAAAGACTATGTGTTTGTGTGCAATAGTAAGGACAACTACACCTAGAACACACACAAGAGAGATATAGAGATAGGTTATGTATGGAACTCAAACCCTAAAACCAGAGCTTCTCCCACACTTTTCTAACCAAAATTTCTAACCCTAAAGCCAAGAGAAGAGCCCTCCTCTTATAGGCAAACAATCTTGTAAAGCTTGTTCAATAAGCTTACAAGAGGAGCATCCCTCCATACACGTGTATGGAGGGGAACAAAATGCCACACAGCTGTCCTAAAATATCTACAAAAGCAGATGAACAGTAGTCGGCTGCTCAAAATTGCCATTTTGACAAAATTGATGGCCGGTCGGCCAACAAGAGTGTCGGCCGGCCAAATATATGGCCGATGGACACAAACAACAGCCGGTGGCCTCAAGCCACGGCCGGTGGAGTGTGGGGAGACCTCACAAGGCATCCCCTGCTCCTTCAAGGCAAAACACAAGTGTTTGGTGCAAAACCAGACACTAAACGGTCGAGTTCGGAGATCCTGAGGCAAGGCGCGTAGCCAAGACCTCCGGGAACTCCAAACGAACACAAACATGGATGATCACCGGGTGTTCAAACGGTGACGTCCAAGTCTTGAGGACGGTCAAAAATGGGGTGTCTACAGTTGCCCCTCTTTGACAGAACTCGAAAGTCATAACGATGACGGGAGTGAATGTCAAAGCCCAGAGACGACCCATTTTTGACAAGGCCGAAGACTTAGACAAACATGCAAGGCAAACAAGATATGTGCCCGAAGGCAGGGGCAAAATGCAAGACGATGCACGAAGCCG
>JAPPVO010002711.1:0-10492 GCA_030407325.1 Camellia japonica | reverse complement strand
TTAAGGAGATCAAACATGGAACAAGTACCAGAAAAACCATGATGGAATTGGAGATCTCAACAAGCCTTTCAAGTTCAAAGGAGTTCATTTTAAGAGGTGAAAAGGAAAGGTTCTTTTTTACCTTAGCCTTCTGAAAGTTGCATATGTTCTTACCGAAAAGAATCTAAACAAAATCCCAACCGAGGAGATGAATGTTGAAGACTACGAGGCACATGAAGCAAAAGTGACTTCCTATAATACAGATAAGTATAAATGTCAATTTTATCTCTTAAATTTACTTGCTGATTAATTTTATGATTTTTACTATGACGTTGCTTACACTTTGTGTTCTATTAATTTATGGCATGCTCGCTTGTGTCATATAAATAGTAAATATGTGGGAATCATGAGTAGTTAGAATTAATTCCTAAACTGACAAAAATTTTGAGAAATGTGAAGTTTTGCAGTAAAGCAAAAATTACCAAGAGGCCTCATAAAAGTGTTGAAAAAAATACCGAATTACTAGAATTATTTCATACTGATTTGTGTGAGTTTGAAGGAATTTTAACTCGAGGTGGTAACCGATATTTTATCACTTTTATTGATGATTTTTCAAAATACACAAACTATATTTATTGAACAATAAAAGTGATGCTTTTGAGAAATTTAAAGAATTCCTTTTGAGTGGAAAATCAATTCGGTAAAAAGATTAAAAGAATTAGAAGTGATAGAGGCCGGGGAGTATGAATCTCTAGGATTCAACGCTTTTGTTCAGTCATTGGGAATTATTCATGAGACTACTCCACCATATTCACCTTCATCTAATGGCGTAGCTGAAAGAAAAAATAGACCGTTAATTGACTTGACGAATGCTATGCTTATTGATTCAAGTGCTCCCTCAAATTTTTGGGGTGAGGCTATTTTGCCAGCTTGCCATGTGATAAATAGCTTGCCATGGTCTATCTTTGTTTGGTAATCTCTTTTGTCTTTGTTGATATTAAAATGAGTGGGGGATTGTTGGACCATTTTAATATCTTATATTTATTTATTGATTTATCTTTTTCATAAATGGGGTTTCATTACTTTGGTAACCTTTCATTACTTTGGTAACCTCTTGGTCATTAATGGAGGTTAATAGAATTCATGAACTTGGTTAATGGTCATTATTTTGGTGTAACCATTTTCTTGTTTAATGGTCATTACTTTTGGTGTATCTGAAAGGTCCTTATAGTCTATATATAGTCTACTCTTTTCTATCTATATATATCACCTATGTTATTTACAAGAGAGATTACTAGCAAAGAAGGGTGTTTTATTGGTGGAGCTTTGGGTTCACCATCTTGTGCAGAGTTGGCCTGAACCATACGACAAGTGGTCGGGCTGTTGTATCCTGGAGGGGACAAGTCATAGTGCTGTGACTGCTGCATCGGTATTTGGGTTTTCCTACCGCAGTGGGCTTGATCTCCTTAAAGAAAACGAGATATCCGTGCCTCAGCCTAATCTATTTGTATCTCATTTTCTTTACATCATTTATCAATAATATTGTTTAGTTTCTGGTATTTTCTCCAACAATTTTAAGGAGATCAAGAGCTAGGCATGGATAAAATATTTTCAGAAATTATTTGACCCCCACTATTCTAGATTTGAAGGAAATTTATTTTCATGAAAAAAGCATCACCTGATTCTATTTTCTGGAGGAGGCTGTAAATGATGAGATAGACTCACTACTTTCATCTCAAACATGGAAGTTAGTGGATTTACCTCCAGGTTGTAAAAACTATTGGGTGTAAATGGGTCATTCGTAAAAAACTTAAACCGGATGGAACTATAGATAAATATAAAGCGAGGCTTGTCGCTAAAGGTTTTAAGCAACAAGTTGATCTTGATTTCTTTGATACTTTTTCTCGGTTACTAGAGTTACATCCATAGACTGTTGATAGCAGTGGCTGCAATTCATGATTTAAAAATTCATCAAATGGATGTAAAAACAGCATTTTTAAATGGAGATCTAGATGAGGAGATTTACATGGACCAACCCGAAGGCTTTGTGGAGCCTGGCCAAGAAAGCAAAGTGTGTAAGCTAACTAAATCCCTTTATGGTTTAACACAAGCTCCTAAACAGTGGCATGAGAAATTTGATTCCTGCATGCTTGAGAATGGCTATAAGACTAATGCGTGTGATAAGTGCATATATTATAAAACTTGTGAGAATGCACATGTGATTATTAGCCTATATGTGGATGATCTACTTATCTTTGGCTCTAATTTGCATATTATAAATGAGACTAAAAATATGCTTAATAGCCACTTTGATATGAAAGATCTTGGTGAAGCCAATTTTATTTTGGGAATTTAAATTACCAAGACTAAGGATGGCATTTTTCTTGATCAGTCGCATTATGTTGAGAAAATTTTAAAGAAATATAATTTTCTAGACTGTAAACATGTTGCTACTCCTTTTGATGCAAGCATACACTTATCTGTTGTAACAAATGAAAAAGAAGTGATTAATCAAAAGGAATATGCTAGCATGATTGGTAGTTTGAGATATGCTACTGACTGTACTAGACCTGACATTGCATATGCTGTTGGAGTACTTAGTAGGTTTACTAGCAAACCAAGTCGAGATCATTGGCTAGTCATGGGAAGAATTATGAGATATTTATCTGGAACCAAAAATTATGGTTTGCTTTATAACAAGTATCCTGCGGTACTTGAGGGATATAGTGATGCCGATTGGAACACTTTGTCAGGTGATTCTCTCTCTACCTCGGGTTTTATTTTTACCTTGGGTGGTGGTGCTATATGTTGGAAGTCTAAAAAACAGACGATAATTGCTAATTCTACAATGGAAGCTGAACTTATAGCGTTAGCTTCAGCATGTGAGGAAGTGAATTGGTTGAGAGATTTGTTACATGAAATTCCTTTTTGGGAAAAACCAATTCCTCCTGTGTTAATTCGTGTGTGATAGCACTGCTGTATTGGTAGAGTGAACAATCATTTTATAATGGTAAATCCAGACCTATTAGAAGGAAACACAGTAATGTGAGATCTTATTTGAGTAATGGCATCATAACTGTGAATTATGTAAAATCTTGTGATAATCTTGCGGATCCGTTAACCAAGGCCTTGGCGAGAGATAGGGTCTGGAATACATCGAGGGGAATGGGTTTGAAGCCTATAAAATCATAAACCATGTATGAGGATACCCAACCTAGGGACCAGAGATCCTGTAACTAGGTTCAATGGGAAGAACGAATCATATGGTGGTTGTAAAAATGCACTCTTTAATATTTTGTTATCTATCCCTATGATGTAAGTGCATTTATCCTGTAATGTTGGCGGGTTGAATTTTACACTCTTAATGAAATTCTGTAGCTCTTGTTGAGTGGGGTGTGTAAATTACAGGAACATCCTTGACAGATTTCACCTATGTGAGCATGAAAGTGGGGCGCTTTCTATGAGAACAAGGCTTATTCTCAAATATGCTCATGAAAACTGGGATAAGCACAAGGCCGTAATGTGCTAGCTATTAAAGCTCATGTCAACACCTGGATTATTATGTGTGAGCAGTAATTCTTTATTTCCCCTAAGCAGTCATAGTTCAAGTCTGAGACCACTACTGACTCTGGAGTAATTTTTGGAGAAAATACCAGAAACTAAACAATATTATTGATAAATGATGTAAAGAAAATGAGATACAAATAGATCAGGCTGAGGCACATATATCTCGTTTTCTTTAAGGAGATCAAGCCCACTGCGGTAGGAAGAACCCAAATACCGATGCAGCAGTCACAACACTATGACTGTCCCCTCCAGGATACAACAGCCCGACCACTTGTCGTATGATTCAGGCCAACTCTGCACAAGATGGTGAACCCAAAGCTCCACCAATAAAACACCCTTCTTTGCTAGTAATCTCTCTTGTATATTAAAATAGGTGATATTTTATAGATAGAAAAGAGTAGACTATATATAGACTATAAGGACCTTTCATTACTTTGGTAACCTCTTGGTCATAAATGGAGGTTAATAGAATTCATGAACTTGGTTAATGGTCATTATTTTGGGATCAAACATGGAACAAGTACCAGAAAAAACCAATGATGGAATTGGAGATCTCAACAAGCCTTTCAAGTTCAAAGGAGTTCATTTTAAGAGGTGGAAAGGAAAAGTTCTTTTTTACCTTAGCCTTTTGAAAGTTGCATATGTTCTTACCGAAAAGAATCCGAACAAAATCCCAACCGAGGAGATGAATGATGAAGACTATGAGGCACATGAAGCAAAAGTGGCTTCCTATAATACAGATGAGTATACATGTCGCTTTTAATCCAGATAAGAACCAAGGTCCATCACCTCCACAAAATTTTACATGCTTTGTCTGTGGCAAAAGTGGGCATTTTGCTCGAACTTGCAAATTCCGAAAACGTGCACCTGCCCCAAAGGCTAACATTATCGAGGAGCCAAATACCAGAAACTAAACAATATTTTATTGATAAATGATGTAAAGAAAATGAGATACAAATAGATTAGGCTGAGGCACGGATATCTCGTTTTCTTTAAGGAGATCAAGCCCACTGCGGTAGGAAGAATCCAAATACCGATGCAGCAGTCACAACACTATGACTTGTCCCCTCCAGGATACAACAGCCCGACCACTTGTCGTATGGTTCAGGCCAACTCTGCACAAGATGGTGAACCCAAAGCTCCACCAATAAAACACCCTTCTTGCTAGTAATCTCTCTTGTAAATAACATAGATAGAAAAGAGTAGACTATATATATAAATCCTAAATCCCCTAAACCCTAAACCCTAAAAACCCTACCCCCTAAACCCTAAATCCTAAATCCTAATAAATGCTAAACCCTAAACCCTAAATCCTAAACCCTAAACCCTGAACCCTAAACCCTGAACCCTAAACCCTAAACTCTAAAACCCTAAATCCTAAACCCTAAAACCCTAAACCCTAAACTCTAAACCCATAAACCCTATACCCTAAACCCAAAACCCAAAACTCTAAAACCTAAAACCTAAACCCTAAACCCTAAGTCTAAAACCCTAAACCCTAAATCCTAAACCCTAAACCCCAAACCCTAAACCCTAAACTCTAAAACCCTAAACCCTAAACCCTAAACCCTGAATCCTGAACCCTAAACGCTAAACCCTAAACCCTAAACCCTAAACTCTAATAAACCCTAAATCCTAAATCCCAAACCCTAAATCCTAATAAACCCTAAACCCTAAACCCTAATAAATCCTAAACCCTAAACCCTAATAAATACTAAACCCTAAACCCTAAATCCTAAACCCTAAACCCTAAACCCTGAACCCTAAACCCTGAACCCTAAACTCTAAAACCCTAAACCCTAAACCCTAAACCCTAAAACCCTAAACCCTAAACCCTAAATCCTAAACCCATAAACCCTAAACCCTAAACCCAAAACCCAAAACCCTAAAACCTAAACCCTAAACCCTAAATCTAAAATCCTAAACACTAAATCCTAAACCCTAAACCCTAAACCCTAAACCCTAAATCCTAAATCCTAAACCCTAAACCCTAAAACCCCAAACCCTAAACGCTAAACACTAAATCCTAAATGCAAAATCCTAAATCCTAAATCCTAAGCCCTAAAACCTAAAACCCTAAACCCTAAACCCTAAACCCTAAATCCTAAGCCATAAAATCCTAAACGCTAAACCCTAAAATTCTAAATCCTAAACCCTAAATCCTAAACCCTAAACCCCAAATCCTAAACCCTAAACCCTAAATCCTAAATCCTGAACCCTGAACCCTGAACCGTAATTCTTAAATCCTGAACCCTAAATCCTAAATCCTAAAACCGTGAACCCTAAACCCCTAAACCCTAAACCCTAAACCCTAAATCCTAAATCCTAAATCCTAAATCCTAAAACCCTAAAACTCTAAAACCCTAATACTCTAAACCCTAAATCCTAAACCCTAAACTGTAAAACCCTAAAACTCTAAACCCTAAACCCTAAATCCTAAAACTCTAAAACCCTAAATCCTAAACCCTAAAACCCTAAACCCAAAATCCTAAACCTAAATCCTGAATCCAAAACCTAAAATCCTAAACCCTAAAACTCTAAACACCCAAATCCCAAACCCTAAACCCTAACACCGTAAACCCTAACACCCTAACACCCTAAAACCTTGAAATCCTAAACCCAAAATCCTAAATCCTAAATCCTTAAACCCTAAACCCTAACCCCTAAACCCTAAATCGTAAATCCTAAATCGTAAACCTAAACCTAAATCCTAAACCCTAAACCCTAAATCCTAAATCCTAAATCCTAAATCCTAAACCCAAACCCTACACTTATTACAACAGTTGGCCCTCTCGATGGAAGGTCGAAAAGAATAATACAAATTACCTAATTAACTAACTAATAAGCTAATTAATTATTACATAACCGAATGAATAACTAGTTACAACTAATTAGTACAAAACTTAAATAATTAACAAATTAATTAAGCTACCAAAAATAGTAAAACAACCTTGAGAAGAGGGGCGAATGCATGCTCGCTCGGCTTCGCTCGGAAATCCGTTGCCATGTCCCATGTTGCCTCTGTTTACACTGTTTTTCACCTCTGAAAACTGTTAAAAGTCCTGCATGCTCTAGAACCACTCCATGGACATGCTAGAAGGCTATCGGCCAAATGGTGAAGCCATCGGCCAAAGAAAAGGTATCATCAACAATTTGTAAGGTCATCGGCCAAACACTTTTAGTCGATCGGCACACCAGATAGCCAATCGGCCATCTTTTTTTGTAAAATGCTGTTTGTTGCAGCAGAGGACAAACAGAGCTATGTCAATAGATTTACAAGACAATGTTGTGCCGCTACATCCCTTATCATGCTTGGGACTCAAAGGAGTGTAGTGCTCGACCCTCGGGCCATCAATCACGCATGTCGATGCATGATGGCCAAAGAGGCCAAGTTGCACAAATCACTATGGAATGAATGGACAAAACACGTGAATGCCTCATACTCCATCATGTTGGATCAAGAGCGTCGGCGACCAAGGATTGAGGCACGTTTCGTCACTTCAAGTACGAAACGTCCCTCGGTCCTCGTGTTTGGTTTGACACCCCAAACCAAACACAATGCAATACATGTATACCTAATACAATATAACATATGCACATACAATGCCATATAGCTCAAGCATGCCAAATGTAATATGACTCAAGTATGCACATGAGGCTAAGGTAACAAGTGTGCCCAATGCAATGCAACCTAAACATGCGAACATGCAATGTGCTAAGCATACAAAATGCAATGTAACAACATGGAACAATATGCAATGGAACTAGCATGTGACAACATACAATGTACCCAATATGCAACAAGCATGCGACAACATGCAAGACAAGCATGCAACAATATACATAGATGGACTTAAACCGAAATGGGCAGACCTCAGCCATGCCCAAAACAGTGGCCAAAGTGATGGATAAAGGCACCAAAATGCAAGATAAGAAAGGATGCTAATTGGCCCAACACCTAGGCATAGAATGGCAACTTTCAAGAACACTTAAAAGGGGACAAAGCATGCAAGTATGACAATATTACAAGCTCTGAAATGATGCATGCACAATGATCCAATCATGAAGCATATGACATCAACTCTTTAAAACATTAAATGAGTGATAAGTGCAAGTATATGAGCATACTATATGGACTGAAATAACATAAGAAGTGATGCCAAATCACTGAAATAGCCCAAGTAAAGCATGCTAGTGACTTGAACTCCCAAAGCTAAAAAGCTAGATTGCATGGTAGCTATACAAAGCACGGAATATATGATCAAACCAACTCAAATCAGAGCTCTAGCATGGTAAATCATGATTAAAAGCTTCATGGAGTTGAGCCAAAATATGCAAGAATGATAGTCTAATCACAAGATGCATGTTAAGGCAAATGAGAAGATTGCAAGACAAGTACATGAAGCATGTAAGAGCCGACTAAACCAACGCAAAACAGAGGTAAAGCATGACAAAATAACACCAAATACTTGCTGAAATGGAGCTAAAACATGCTAAGCAAACATGCTACCAATATAAGCCACTTATACTAGCATGCAAGACAACAAGGAGAGGGAATGACCCTCTCCTTTTTTAGATCTTAAAACACCATCCCCACCACTGAAATCTCTCTAGATTTCAGCGGTGAGAAGGCCAAAACAAGGTGATCTCAAAGCTTAAAAATAAAGCACAAGAACAAGGCCAAACAAGGCCTAAGAGGGGTAAACAACCCCAAACACAAAAATGACCTTAATCAAGGATCTAAAGCATGCAAAAATAGAACTTATTGCAGTTTATAGTTAAGCTTAAAACAATAAGCAAGAAGGGATAAAAGCTTAAGCAAGAATGGGGTATCTAAAGCAAGAATGCTTACCCTTGAAGAACACCTTCAAGAACAAGGCTCCAGCACCTTTCTCTGATAAAAAACACCTCAAGAACTCTAACACCAACTCCCTAGCACCTTAGCAACCAGGATGGTGTATTACTAGGTGCTTTAGGGCAAAAATATGAAAAAAAAAAAACACACTTTAGAGCACTATTACACACAGATGTAGAGAGAGAGTGATATATATCTTCTATATCATCATATTTCAGAACCTGGAGAAGGGAGGAGGAGCTCCCTTCTTATAGAAATCCAAAGCAAAGCTTCTTGGAGAAGCTTGGCCAAGATTCAAATCCCTCCATACACGTGTATGGAGGAGCCATTCTTTGCCCACCAGCTAGCACAGCTGGCAAGCACCAAGTCTGCAAAAGCAGAAAAGAGGCTTCAGCCAGAAAAAATGGTTGACCGACCAAAAAAAGTGTCGATCGACCAAAAGGAGTGTCGATCGGCCACCACTTTTGGCCGATGGCGAGGAAAAAGGGCCGATGGCATCATGCCTTAGCCGATAGGATGCAGGGATGGCCAACAAGCCACCCTCTACCCTCAGAAGCAAAAACCACAAGTCCTTGGTCCACAACCAAGCACAAAACAGTCAAGTTGAGAGATCCTAAGGCAAGGCGCGCAGCCGAGGCCTTCGAGACTCAAAACGAACACGAGCATGGATAATCATCGAGTGTTCAATTGATGACATCTAAGTCTTGAGGACGGTCAAAAATGGGTGTCTACAAGAAGAAAATACTAATTTTTTTAAACATGAAATTGAACATGTCTAAGATATTTATGCATTACAATTTTTGCCACTTACTTGCCTACCCAAGGGTTCAAGTCCTATAGCTGAACATATCAGACCTACCTCCTGCAAGGGAATAATAAAAAGGATAAATTACAACACACCCCCTGAGATTTACTTAGATTACAAATTACTTCCTGTGGTTCTAGAAATTACATTATGCCCTCTAAGGTTTTTAATTTCATAACAAATAGGTCATTTTATTAATAAATCATCAAGTTACTTAACAATTTTTAATAATGTTAAAATTTTATTTCAATTAATAATTCAGATAATTTTATTATTGTATAGGTGAACAATTAGAAATTTCACTTTTTCAATTAATTTTCTTAAATAAAAAAGTCTAATATGAAGGTATTTGTAATTTTCCAAATCACAGGGAACAATTCACATTTTAAACAAACAAAGTATATTTGTAATTTACCTTAATAAAAAAGATGAAACAACTCATAAATCCTTTGAAAACTTTTAAATGTTGACAACAATTGCCAATAGAAGAAAATATAATTATTTTAACATGAAATTGAACATGTCCAAGATATGGGTTGCGTTAGCGACAAACCTGAACGAGTTCACAAACACGATCTTCTTAAAAAAATTGTAGACATATCGCTTTGGTTTTGGATACAATTTCAAGTATACCAACACAATTCTGACACATGAACGGTCATTGGAAGGCAACTTTAAGCAAACACAAAGATGCTAAAGCATGGTCAGACCAAACCTTGGGCATTTGGAAAATGAATACCGCGCCAAGAAAGCAGGAATCTTCTCCACAGTTAATGTCAAGATCACTAGACATCCTCTGATACCCTCAAAGTGCATCATCAGGTGTTTTAAAAAAAACTGTGAATTTTGAGTTTTACGAGAATACCGGCCTTTCAATATTTCGAGGGTCTAGAATTGGACGAGCTGAGGGAAAGATTGCTGACTGCGTAACTTTTCAAGCACATGTTTGATTTTTGAAGCATGGTCAAATATCGGAGCCGTCTTCCTCCCGGCAGAGTTTGTTCTAATTCGCCTTCTCGGCCATAAGGATACTCATTAAGATAGGCCCTCTAATCATTTCTTGTGTAGAAACCCCTAAACAAAGCGGAAGAAATTGAGGTGAATAAAGAAACCCCTAAACAAAGTAAAACTGAATTGACAAAAATAAAAAAAATAAAATAAAATTCATTTTGTAGGCCACTGCAAGGCATGCCTGGCAGAGATCGTCCACGTGATGAGAAAAAGAAACATATGCCAAAAGATGTTTTTGGTCAAGCTTTACCAACTGAAGAACAATTTGAAATCCT